>BQNB010005203.1:35853-103323 GCA_026074375.1 Tanacetum coccineum | reverse complement strand
CGTGCTGTCTGCTTTGAGATGTTCCGATAATGAGAACAAGCAAGTACGGTGAATCTAATGCAATCGCGTTAGAGGATCTAATACTTTGAGCTAGAAAACCGGTCAAGGAGGTTCTTCTAAATTGAACCTACTTGATCACAAGTACAATATTTATACTGTAATACGGTCCTCACGGAACCAGAGGTTAATGTAACCGAACTCAAGAAGAATGACAAATCCATATTCGTCTATATCTGCTATTTATCACTAACATTAAATTTCAGGTATAAGTGACGGCGTTACAACCTCATTCCAGCGAAGTCAAGATTCAAGACCTCATGCTCAATCGTCAAAGATAAATACATTATGAAAGCTCAAGCACATATGTCAAAGTCTTCCGTAATTTCTGATGTACAAGCACATCCTCAAAAGAATATTTTTGACAAGATTGCTAGACACTAACAAAGATGTATTTTACAAGTAGATCAAGTACTACTCCTACCATGATGTGGTATAAGTAATCATGTTAAAGGAAATGTTGAGGGAGATTGTTAGCAAGCTTTTAAGACTTTGAGCATGGGGGTGTAGACACAAGATCACAAGGCGGCATAAAGATTCAAGGATAAAGATTTTAAGATCTCAGTAGTCAAGACAAATCAAGGCCAAAGACTACGATATCAGTATTTTGTCAAAGAATATCAAGTCAAAGATCAAGACCCAAGATCACATGCATGCAAAAGGAACTTTAAAAGAATTCCCAAGAACACAAGGCTCCAAGACTCAAGACGTTACAAGAAGGATCCAAAATTGAATGACCACCCCTTAAGGGGAGATTGTTAGCTGTGTTTTTAGTAAAGTGATTGTCATTATTATTCTCGAGCCTTGTATAAGTAAATCATAGTTTATGGGAATTTATTTAAGCTAATTGGGCCTAGTTGTCGGGCTTAAGCCCATTCCATTTAGGTTTGGCCCAATGACAAAGCCCACAAGGCTTGTCCACCCTTGTAACTATATAAAGCCCTCTCCAAGTGTGGAGAGGGTGTTGCTTCTCATTTTTCTTTCAATGTGCTAGTAACCATTTTCTTTGTTTTATTTCTCTCTCTAGTTCTTTCTCTCTAAAATATTTTTCTTATTTTTGTGTTCATGGTGATGAAATGATACATCTAACAAGAAGAACAATAAAACAGTAAACAAAATTTTACTAAACTTTCAGCCTTAATATAAAACGATCACTCTGAATAGTGATAGGGTTACAAAATAACCTTGAAGCTATATACTATGATTGCTATGAAAACTATATATGAAACTTATCTAGATCTATGTCATAGGGTTTCTTTTATACACCAAGAATCTCTAATGGGCTTACAAAACGCATCTACTAATCAATGCATATCTATTCCTAATATATCTCATGCATATCACATTAGCAGTACTAACTATTTATACTAACAGTACTAACACTTTGTACTGACAACACTAACTATTATACTAACAGTACTAATGACTTAGACTATTTTCTCTAATCTTCAGCAGCAACACAAACTTAAACCAGCAACATTAAGTTGTAGAAGCCCCTAATTCCCAACAATCCTCCCCTAAACTTGATATTCATTTTGTTAATCATCAAGTTTCTTCATTACATGCATCTTGATCACTAGGAGGATGTATCCAAACACTCTTCTACTTCTTAAGTTGTGATCTTGTAAACCTGAGAAGCTCATAAGCCATTTCACACTCATGATCAACTTCTAGTCTTCTACTCAGCATCCTTGAAAGCATCTCTTGTGTAAGAGGATATGTCTTCTCTATCAACATGTGAATAGCAATTCTAGTATCCATCAGTAATACATGAACTCCACATGAATCAAATAATCTCCAGCTGATCAATGTGTAGTCCTGTTGAGCTTTCCAAATGTCATCATCTTCACTTGGTTCAAATACAATAATGAGATCTCCCCAAAGTAATCTGTCATATCCTTCTGGGCTAGCAGTCTCAAATCTTTCTTTAACCAGCCTATATAGATCTAACACATCTTGCCTATCAAAATCATCAAGCATTTTACTGAATATCTTGTAATTGTTAAAACTTCCATCAACTTTGATGATTTGATAACACATTATGTTTTCTGTCAGAATGTATGTCTTTCAGTCAACTATTAGATATTTTGTAGCTAATGATTCAACATTTACAGCTTTATCATCTCCTGGAATTATATCCAAATAAGCTCTAAGCTCTTCCTTCTCAACATCATCATCTCTTGGAATTATATCCAAATAAGCTCTTGCTCTTCATCTGATTGTGAGTGTACTTACCCATGCATTTCAGATAAGTAACCATCTTGTTTCTGAGTTGAGCTTTGGTTGGTGGCTTGTTTCTAATTTGTTTAGCTCTCTGTGCAGCAAATAACCTTTTTCTTTCAGCAATCATTTCCACCAACATTCTAGACTTTTCTTCAATGGTGAATTGTTCTCTTTCTTCTTGTTGAAGTCTTTCTATTAGTAATTCATTTGCATCCATCCTTGCTTGAATATCTTCTATTTGTTCAATCAATGCTACATCCTTGGCCTCTTGTTCTGCAGCTCTTTCCCTAGCAATCCTTTGCTCTCTCTCAAACTGTGCTTGTTCTTCTTCAAACAATCTTTGAGCAATCTCTGCATCCCTTTGAATTTGAGCCTTTATAGGGTTCTTTGGAGGCTTTTCAGGCTCTTGCATAATGCCTTTGCCTTTATCTTTTGGATCAATAGTTGGAAGAATTGTTGTTGATCTAGCAGATTCTTCCACATCTCTGAAATCAACTCCTTTTACCTTAGCCTGCTTACTTCTCATCTTTACAAGTGTTTGAGCAATGGTAAGATCCCCATCTTCAAATGCAGTTGTAGTGGTTGTTGGAGGTGTTCTTGGTTCAACAGTACTAATAGATACACCAGCAGTAGTAACTGATGCACTAGCAACACTAACTCCAGTAGTAGTAGTGTTAACTGCACCAGCAGCATTAACTGTATCTCCTTCAACATTCTCTATCACTTCATTCACCATATCATCAATATCATCATCAAAATCACCTTCTTCAAACATTGCCCTTATCTTCAAATTCCTCCCATGTTTGGATACATTCTCCTTATCCAAACTCTTTCTCTTGGAGGTATCAATCTTGAAGAGTTTCATCCTTGGAGTTCTTGCCCTTAGCTTGTTTTCCAATCTTTTGACTTTCTTTTTCAACTTTTTGATCACCAAATCTTGAGCAGTCTTTGATGTTTCTAAGGCAAGAACCCTGTTTGACAAGTTTGTACAAATAGCCATCAATTCATTTATGTTAGGTCTACCCTCATCACTTCCAGGTGTGTGACCTCCCGAGAGAGGTGAATCATGGGGTGTTGGTGGTACATTATCCGTCAATTCATGTTGTTTAAGTCTTTCCTCATCACTTCCAAGTGTGTTACCTCTTAGGAGAGGTGAATCATAAGAAGGTGTAGGTACTCTCTCAGACCTAGTCTAAGCAATGGTACCTCCCATGGCTTCTTGGCACCTAGGACTACCACCTATACCAATTCCCTAAGAAAGAGGCACATTAGGTATTGCCGTGGATTGGGTCATAAGGATGTTACCATTGTCTTGCTCTGCATCTAAGCTAGCAGCAGTAGTGTCAGCCTTTTCCACTCTGTCACCCAACTCCTTATGGACAACCTCATCACCAACCTTTTCAGGGGGACCACCAGACTGAGGTATCTTAGTGTCCCGACCTCTTTTGGCTTGCCTAGGTGTTTGGGTCTTTTGTTGGAGAGATGTTGTAACAGCAGGAACTTGTTCTTCCTGAGAGGGAGGAGCAGTTGAAGGTGGTGGTTGGGGTTCAAAGGGTTGTCTTGAACCTTCACCCTCAACTACTTGTGGTACCAACATAGCTAACACCCACGAGAGAAGATCTTGGAGTAACTGTCCCTGAAAAACTTTTGTTTTTCCTTCTCATATTAGCAAAAACTTTTTGAGTATGTTTAGGTGTTTCATAAGCATCATTAAAAGGTTCTGCAATATTTTTAACTTGGTTATTCAAAAACAGTTTTAAAAACCTTGAATACATCAAAAACTTTTTAGAATTTGGATCCAAGTTTCTTAACATACCATTAAAAATTAATTTAGAAAAATTAAACTTTTGATTATTTGCCAAACATATAACTGCTGAAGCAATATTAGTTGAAAACTCATTCCAAGCAGTAGATTTTGAACTTAGACAATGTAAGATGACATGTATAAGATACTTCCATTGAGGGGAAAAGAAAGCTTTTTGAAAAGTAAGTTTATCAAAAACAATTTCATATCCCATCAATGCAAGGTTTTCTAAAATTTTAGAATTTGTTAGACTAGTAACACCATCCTCATCATTAAAGTGAATATTACTCCTCACTGATGATTCTGACATTACTATAGTCTTGCAATCAACCTTGGCATGTATTTGCGTTTCATTATTGACTATTTTAAACTTAGCAGTAGCCCAAAACTGCTTAATATAAGAAACATAGATAGTAGGACTTATGGTTAAAGAATACCAGATAGTGCTAGCATTCAAGAAGTCCACTATCTGATGAAAATCAGCATTCCCCTCTGTTCTTTCCAAACAAGCAACCATATTGTGTTGGTCAACAAACTTCAAATCCGCCATAGATGATTAATTTATGGAGTCGATGATAAATTGAAGTCGGTTTGTGAATTTTGAGAGCATTTTAGTGTTCGAGAGTATTAGAATGATCTTGATGTAGTCGAATACGCTTATATAGGTAAAAAAGGAAACCTATAAGAGTAGGAAACTTGTTTATTGACCAAGAATTTCGTTCAGCAGTTGTAACTCCAACGGTAACCCAGCAATACTAACTTTTGCTCAACAGTAGTAACTTTTGCCTAGCAGTACTAACTTTCGCCCAGCAGCACCAAATTCTGCCTAGCAGCATTAGCCTTACAACTACAAGTTTTAACTCCAAATTCATCACTAATACCATCTTCAAACCACACAAATCATAAATCTAACAAACACATCTTCAGAGATTAAGTAATCCAATGCTAGCAATCAGAAAGTTAAACCTGCTAACATCAAATGACTTTGTGAGTAGATCAGCAACATTGTGATCTGTATGTATCTTAATTACTTGAATGAGCCTCTTCTCATAATAATCTCTGATGAAATGGTGCCTTATTTCAATGTGCTTGGTTTTAGAATGAAACACTGGATTCTTCACAATACAAATGGTGCTTTCATTATCAATGTAAATATTGGTGTTCATGAAATTGAACCCATAATCAAGCATTTGATTTTGGATCTATAACACCTGTCCACAGCAATTAGCAGCAGCAACATACTCTGCTTTAGTAGTGGAGTTGGAAACTATAGTTTGCTTTTTACATTGCCATGAAATCAACCTTTTGCCAAGAAATTAACAACCTCCTGTTGTGGATTTCCTGTCAAGGCTAGCTCCAGCATAATCACTATCAGAAAAGACTTCCAAGTCAAATGGTGAATCTCTAAGATACCAAAGGCCTAATTTAGGCTGACCTTTCAAGTATCTAAAGATCCTCTTTACTGCATGAAGATGTGAGACTTTAGGAGTAACTTGGAACCTTGCACAAGCACAAACAACAAACATGATGTTAGGCCTAGAAGCTGTTAAGTACATCAATGATCCAATCATTGATCTGTATAATTGAACATCCACATCCTTAGCTTCTTCATTCTTGAGCAATGCCTTGTTAGTCTTTATTGGAGTGCTTACTGTCTTCACAGTGGAAAAATCAAACTTCTTCAATATACCAGCCACATACTTGTCTTGGCTGATGAAGATTCCATTATCTTTCTGCTTTACCTGCAACCCTAAGAAGAAAGTGAGCTCCCTTATATATAACACGTCTAGAATCTCTGTGCAAGTCATCCTACTCAAACTCCACACAAAAACGACTTCTTTGTAGACCCGAAAAGATATTCATCACATAACACCTACACTAATAGGAATATCACCTTGTCCTCTTGATGAATAGAGTCCCTTATCTATAGTGCTCTTTAAATCCATTTTTCAATAAAAGTAGACAAGAGACATATACCAGGCTCTAAGAGCTTGATGTAGACCATATAAAGCTTTTTCTACCTTATAAACTTTGTTAGGGAACTGTGGATCTTCAAAACCAGGAGGTTGGCACACATACACCTCCTCTTTAATAGTACCATATAAAAAGGCACTCTTCACATCCATCTAGTACACAATAAACCCCATAAATGATGCATAGGCCAAAAATAACCCGATTGCTTCTATCCTAGCAACAGGAGCAAAAACCTCATCATAATTAATTCCTTCTTCTTGGGTGTAACCTTGTGCCACCAGTCTTGTCTTGTTTCTAACTACAATTCATTTCTTATCTTTCTTGTTTCTAAAGACTCATTTGGTTCCAATAGCCCTCTTACCATTAGGTAGATCTACCAATGTCCAAACCTTCTGCAATCTAAATTGTAGCAACTCCTCTTGCATTGCCTCTACCCAGCTTGGATCTGCCAAAGCTTGAATAACCTTTTTGGGTTCTTTTTGAGAGAGAAAATAGGCAAATAAGCAGTTTTGATAATCTTTGTGATTTGTTCTCCTCTTTTTGTTAATGTAACCGACCATAGCATGTTCTTCAGAAATCTTGGTCATCCTCCTTGTTTGAGTGGCTGAATTTATGTCTCTAATGATTTGGTCTTTAGGATGATCCTTGTGAATTCTTGTTATGGGAATTAGACTGGCATTCATGGTTGTCTCCAACTTGTTGAGGTCAGCCTCTGCACCCACATCTTCATCATTATATGCACCACTAAAGATACCAGTATTTAGAAGATCAGTAGTATCCTCCAAATCAGGCATAAGAGGATTAGTTAGAAGATCATCAGCATTATCAAAACTTTTCCCAGCAGCACTGATAGATGGACTAACAGAAGAAACTCTGTTAGTGCTGTTAGCATAACCTTCCTTTTGTTGAACAAACAAATTATCCAATTCAGCTCTCAAATCCTGCACATTCTGGTCACCTTGTTTATTTGAGACTCCTCTTTCCTTCTCTTGGCTATTTTGTTCACCCTTATTTGCTGGTTCTTCAGTAGTCTTTTTACCAGCATCATCAGCAACTGCATCCTTTGAGCTCTGTGGACTATCAAAAAGTAATGGTAGCAGAATATATTGTTGAGTAGGTACTGCATCAACATTATCTTTAATACCTGCATTCCTATTAGTTTGATTCCCTGTAGTAACTGGCTCATAATTCATAGAGTTTGTTAGTAAATTAATATCAAAGAGCCAATTTGGTCTATTCCCTGCAACATTAGGTTTGTTTTCAAGAAAGGTTATGTGCAGGTTCTCCTCTACTTTCCTAGTTCTAATGTTAAATATCCTAAAAGCCTTGATATTTATAGAGTATCCAACCAAGAACCCCTCATCAGCCTTCCATCAAATTTTCCTAGAGGATCTAAGGTATTAAGAATGGTCACATAACACCCAAAAGGTCTCATAAAGCTTATACTAGGTGGTCTACCATGTAATAGTTCATAAGGTGTCTTGTTGTAAGGCTTGGTCACTAAAACCCTATTCTGAACATAACAAGCAGTACTAACTGCTTCAGCCCAAAATGTAGTAGGTAATAATGAATCTGCTAGCATAGTCCTAGCTGCCTCTATTAGTGTCCTATTCTTTCTTTCAGCAACTCCATTTTGTTGTGGAGTTCTGGCAACACTAAACTCCCTCTTAATCCCTTTCATCCCACAGAACTGATTCATGTCATTATTTTTAAACTCAGTTCCATTGTCACATCTGATGATTTTAACCTTATGATTTATTTGGTTTTCTATGCCAGTAATAAAAGTTTTAAGGATCCCACTAGTCTCATCCTTAGTGGCCAAAAAGAAAACCCAACTAAACCTACTATAGTCATCAGTGACAACAAGGCAATATGTCTTGTGATTGATACTCCTTACAGATGTTGGCCCAAATAAGTCCATATGCAACATTTGTAAGGGTTGGCTGATAGAGCTCACAAGCTTGGTCTTACAAGAGGCTTTGTGTTGCTTTCCCTTCTGACAAGCAACACAAGTATGGTCATTTTCAAAAAGCTTTGAAGGCAATCCTCTTACAAGGTTTCCCCTCACAAGTTTATTCATAGTTTTAAAGTTTATATGACCAAGCCTCCTATGCCATAAATTAGACTCATCTATTGTAGCCTTTGCAAATAAACAAGTCAAACCTCCTGAAGGAACAACATTCTTTAGATCAAAACTGTACATGTTGTTCTGTCTGGGAACTTTAAGCAAGACTTGACTTTCATCAAGTAGCTTAAAGTCAGGAGATAGAACAAGACATTCAGTCTCAGTGAAAAGAACACTGTTTTTCTTGTCACACATTTGTGAGACAGAGAAAAGGTTAAACTTAAGTTCCTTTACAAAGTATACATCTTCAAAGTCTAATTTCCCAGTCCTAATTTTACCTTTTCTAGTAATTTTACCTCCTTTAGCATTTCCTCCAAATGCAACAAATCCACCATTAATTTCTTGATAATCTGTTAGGTAGGACTTGTTCCTAGTCATATGTCTGGAGCATCCACGGTCAAAAATCCCTTAATCCTGTAAAGCATATTGTGGATTACCCTGCACTCAAAATAAGAGAATTAGTTTCTCTTGGGGACCCAAGCCATTACTGACTTGAGTCTGTCTTGTAGATCAACATAGTTAAATCTTTTAAACATGTATGATCCATTGTCTTTGGAGATATGATCAATAACATTTCTTGTTGGTCTCCAAATCCAGCATGCTAAGGTCTTAACAACATTTTCCCCATTTCCCTTAGCAGTACTAACTACTGCTTTTGGCCCAGCAGTAGTTACATTATTAACCTTAGTAGTATTAATTTTTTTATTGAAATTAATATCTGTAACTGCTGTTCTTTTGTTAATGGGCTTCTTTACTGGTGAATGTGCTTGAAAATAAGAGTAAGTTGTGGGTAACGCATCATTCACTTTTGGTTTAGGGGCAGTAGTATTAACAAGCCTGGCAGTACTAATTGATGTTGCTGCTCTTGGAGAGCTTTGCTTAGCAGCATTAACTGGCACTTGTCATGACTTTGTTGCAACTGCTGTTGGAATAAAATTCCTTTTAGGATGTGGGTGAGTCAATTTATTTTGATGGTTCACCCTCTGAGCATTGTTCCATACTGGTCTAATTTCCCTTTGACCAGTAACCCTTCCTTTATTATTCAACACTGGTTTTTCTACCATTTTATTATCATGAAAATCACAGTCTTTGATTAAATGGTTGAAACTCCTACATACAAAACAAGCTTTCTTTATAAACTCAAAACCATTCCCTAGTTTCTAAGTCATCATCCTATTCTAGTTTCTTCTATTACCCCTAGGACTTTGACTTTTCCTAGGATACTCTACTTGCCTATGTGTGTTTTCTTTATTAACAGATTTCACATTCTCACCAGATTTGACAAAATTGATTTTAGTACACTTTGGTTTTGTCTGATCAGATTTAGGTCTAAACACACTATCATTATCATTATTAGTGTCTCATTCTTCAATGATAGGAGCACTAGGCCTAACATTTTTAGGCTTTTCTACAATATCCTTACTAGTCTTAGATATGCTAGTTTCAGTTTCAGGCATACTAGTGGTGGTCTTTCTCACTGCAGACTTAAAAACAGATTCATCTAACCCAGCAAAAGATAAGTCAGGTCTTGGGGGCATGTAGTTCCCAGTGTAGGGAGGGGGAACTGCATGAAACCCTTCACCTGTTTTGAATCTATCATTTACTGGATTATCATCCACATTACTTTCTCTACTATTAAACACACTATGAATCACTTCACTCTCATTCTTATGAACATTATTCAATTCACTCTCATTTATTTGACTATCATACCCAAGACCAGTTTTGTCTTTAGCACTTATTTGACTATTAATCAGTTTAGTTAGATTCTTTGATGATTCTTCAAATTTTTCTAGTTTAAGTTTCAAATCATCTTTCTCTTTTAAAGCTTCTTCTAACTGATTTTTAAGATCTTTGATAGAAATATCTTTTACTTGGACATCATATTTTAAAATTTTAATATTTTCTTCATAAACAGCTTCATTCTTTTCATGAACAACTATCCTAGCTTCTAATGATTCTAATCCCATTTGATAACCTATTATTTCTAGATTAGATTTATTAAGAGCTTCACGTTGTTGATCATACTGTTTTTGAAGAGCTTCATATGATTTTAAACAATCTTTAGAGCAAGTATGTACCTCAGAGTCTGAACTTGATAAACCTTGAGATGTATAGGCCATTAGAGCAAAGTTTGTGAGTCCTTCTTCAGCCTGAAAGCTCCAATCATAACCACCTATCCCATCTTGAACAACCAAGGCATTTGTAGTAGATGTGTCCACTGGTGCATTCCTTCTTGGAGCATCTCTATTTCTATTCCCCTGATTCCTTGGTGCCCTGCATTCTCTAGCAAAATGACCTCTCCTATGGCAGTTGTAGCATTCAACCTTTGTCATGTCAAAGCCTACAGTCTCTTTGTCGTTTAAATCCAGCTTCCTTCCTATCTTCTTTATGAACCTCTTAACTCTCATGGTAAGCATTACCACTTGCCATTTGAGATCCATTTCTTCAAGATCATCATCATCAATCTGTTCCACATCTTCATTGTCCAACTTTGGGGCATTGGATTGGTTAGAAAAGAAAGAAAACATGACATCATCAGCATATGACGCAGTAGAAGCTTGATCCTTAAAACTAGCAGCACAAACATTATGAGCAGTATTAACTGTTTCATTAGTGCTGCTAGAGTTATCAGAGGAAACAAAGGCCACATTCTGGGAATTTGAGCTTGAACTTGATTGGCCTTTGATCTTTGATTCATACACCTTCAGATTATTATACAAATCATCCATGCTTAATGTGTCTAGATCAGATTTGTTTCTCATGATTAAAGCAATATTGTTCCAAGCTAACGGTAAACTTCTCAACAACTTCAAATTTGCATCCTCTTGAGAGATAACTTCACCATGGATTTCAAGTTGACTAATGAGCTTTTGAAACCTATCATAGGTTTTATCCAGTCCTTCTTGACTTGATGCAACAAAGTTTTTATAATTCTACTTGAGAATGGTCTTCTGCATATTCTTTGATTCCTTGTTGCCTCCAAACCTATTTTTGATAGCTTCCTATAGGGACTTTGCATCCTTGCAGGCATGAAACTTTAGTAGGTGGTCATCAAGAATGGCTAGCATAAGAGTGCTTTTTGCTTTTAGTTCATTTTTCCTTACTAGCTTTTGTTTAGCAGTTTTAGGAGGAATTGGACCTTCAACACCAGCACTAGCTGATGCAACTAGTGAAACTAAATCACCATTTACTATTACCTCCCAAAGGTCATGATCGGTGAAAGTAAGGTATTGTTCCATCCTCATGCTCCATAGATCATACTCCCTAGTTTTGAGTACTGGAAGTTTTAGTGCAGACACCATTTGGGAAGTTTTTGATTGTGACTCCATTGTTTATTTGACTAACATATCTTGAGTAGAGTTAGAGTTCTTCTTATTCAAAGTTTCTCAACAAGCTCTGATACCACTAGTTGATCCCTTCTGAATAGATCTTATTTAGCTGGTTAAAGCTTAGTTGTGTTGGATAAATCCAAGACAACTATAATAGAAACTAAGATTGTGAATACTACAAACTATGCGGAAACTAGTTTGTAATACTAAGAACAATAAAATAGTAAACAAAATTTTACTAAACTTTCAGCCTAAATATAAAACGATCACTCTGAATAGTGATAGGGTTACAAAATAACCTTGAAGCTATAAAACTACTAACTATGAAATATGAATTCTCTATTTTAACTATGTCGTAGGGTTTCTTTTATACACAAAGAACCCCTAATGGGCTTACAAAATGCGTCTACTAATCAATGCATATCTATTCCTAATATATCTCATGCATATCACATTAGCAGTACTAACTATTTATACTAACAGTACTAACTACATAACTAACAGTACTAATAAACTGACAGTACTAACACTTTGTACTGGCAGCACTAACTATTATACTAACAGTACTAATGACTTAGACTGTTTTCTCTAATCTTCAACAGCAGCACAAACTTAAACCAGCAACATTAAGTTGTAGCAGCCTCTAATTCCCAACAGTTACTACTGCTAGTGTTCAAAGTTAATGCTGCTGATACAAAGTTACAACTGCTGAAAGATTAAGACTGCTGAAAGAGTTTCTACTGTCAAGGGATGGATAAAGACTGCTCAGAGAAAAGATAAATATTGTTTATGAGATATGTATGAGATATTTTTGTAAAGATACGTATAAGTTATTTGTTTAGAAGATCATGATAACTTAGGAAAATATTGTAAGCCGGTTAGGACTCCTTGGTGTATAAAAGGAGGTCCTAAGACATAGAGTTTGGTATCACAAATTGTACCAAAAATGAATCATTCATAGAGTTGTTCATAGCTTCAAGGTTTTGTAATCCTAATACTGGTTAGAGTATTCGTATTAATATATTAAAGCTTTTGTTTGTCATCTGTGTGTTCATTAGAATTACTGTTTCATTAAACAATTCTTCTTATATTAAAGATTAGATTCCGCATAATCTTTAGTATTATCAAACAAAGTTTCTATCATAGTTGTGTAGGATTTATCTTGCATAACTAAACCTTACACAAGCTAAGGAATTCAAGATCCATTCAAGTGGGATCAACAGCTTCTTATGATATAGAGAGTCTTCGATCTACATCTTACAGAAACCAAAATCATAACCATCATGTTGTCGATCTTTAGCTTATTATCTTCTGCCTTTGTCTATTGTAACCTAGCTCTGATACCACTTTGTTAGGGTATATCGCACTTGCACACACCTCTATACAGATCTCTATACTATATATAGCTCTTGCACACACCACTCAAACAAACAAAGACTACAAACAAGGCTTACAAAAAGTCAATGCAGAATATAATCGGCACAAGATATAATGTGGTATCCACGACTAGGATAGTCGTGGCTGTCTACGGGATCAAACCAAAGAGATATTATTAAGCTCTAAGGTAAACTGCTCAGACTCGTACCAAACTACACACGGGGTATAAAACACACACACCTAGAGCCTTAGATACAAGTTTACAATTACAATAAGAGGGTATTTATAAGTGTGAGACCTATCTTCAATTTACATATTCTACTAATGTGGGATTGGGTTTGCACCAAAAAGTGATCGCAACGAGAAAATCTACAACTACGTAAAAAATGACGCTGCGACGGCGTCGGGATTGCCGACCTAGGGTTTTCCTATAAATATAGCCTCATAACTTTGTTTTTATGAAGCCCCCAACCCTAAGTCTGATTATAGGGTTTGGGTAGGTGTTTTTCAAGCAACTTAGAAGGTCTAATTCAATCCATAAATATCTTGTAATGGTTTGATTATCACATATATCTTAAATCATGTCTTTAATTCCTTTTGTTGATTATGATTTCTATTGTTTAAGTATGCTTGGCTAATTCATCTAGTATTTATTCGGGTATGTATGGACCTTGTCATTGATTGATTATATCTTGTTGTTTGTGACAGATTCAATGAGTATAATTGATTATAGTTTATAATTCTTGTTTCTTATTGATTCTTGTTGATGAATGTGTGCGTTAGGCCTTAGAAAACTAGCTTTTGCCTATATCGTTATTGACACATCTAGGGAAACGCGAGTTCATAGAAAGGATACCATTGGGTAACAGTCTTCATACTACCTTGATCTTTATATGGTTGATCCCTCTTAAGGTATTTCAAACGCATTTAATATACTCTTAGGGGCCTTGTAATAGTCTTCATGCTACCTTACTTGTGCATTGCCCTAACAGAATATTACATAGACGGCGGGTTCGTGTAATCCGTTCATAAATTAGGAAATACTTACACATTACATCTCAAGTGTGACAAAGAAATATGTAGAATTGGATAGCTAGCAAGGGGTAGCGCACCCAGGTGAATATGCTTCATTATATAATTGTTATTTAGTTTATTAGTAATTAATTAGCTTAAAACCAAAACCTCTCTAAAACCAAAATTTACTTGCTTTCATTTAATATAAAAACACAAAAAGAATCTTCCTTCAACCCTTAGACCTTAGTGAACATTCGATCCGGCCTTCACACTGCTATTCCCCTAGAGAATGATAACAACCCCCAAGTCTTGCCTATACTACTACTACAATGGTTAGGTACTCTGCCTAGGGAGTTGTAAAACTTCGTGTTGAAGTCCTACGACTACCGCATCAAGTTTTTGGCGCCGCTGGCAGGAAATACCGTAGGTCCGTAGGTTTCGTTGAGTTTAATCAAGCTTATCTACCCACAAGAATTCCCTATTAAGTGAGATCTTAATTCTTGATCAAGTACCTTTCTTTTAGTCTATCACTTCTTGGTTCTGTTTGTTGTAACCAAAACCTACTCTTTCATTAGACAACATGAGGGAGTGAAAATACAACCCAGAACCCCTTACCAAGGTGATTACTCCGCAGACCTTAGCGACGAGGGCTACCAAAACGCCATTGAGTTTCCCGAAGGAGACAAGTTGTCCCCAATGCGATCCGACACTATCCGGTTGGTGTAAAATGGATGTGCATTCTGCAGACTTATGTCCAAAGACCCGTTCAAACATCTTAAGGACTTTCTCAGGATTGTAGATTCTATTGACCTTAATGGTGCTACAAGAAATACCACTTGTTTGCATCTATTCTGCTTTTCTCTTCATGACCAAGCCATTAATTGGCTTGATCATCTGCCTGCGGGATCCATCTCAACATGGGATGATCTCACCACTTGTTTCCTCGCACAATTTTTCCCACCAGGAAGAACTGCTAAACTTTGAAAAGATATATTGATGTTCCAACAACATCAAGATGAATCTCTCTGCGATGCATGTCTCGTTTTAAGGACTTACTCTAAAAAGTCCCTCATCATGGTCTTGATCTATAGATTTAAGTTTAAATCTTTTATGATCATGTCGACTACACCACCCAGATGGCCATTGACTATACAGCAGGCAGGAGACTTAGAAAATTAAGGCTGGAAGAAGCATGGAAAACCATCGAGGATTTAGCCCAATACGAAGAAGAAGAGTGGAATGAACCAGAAAGTCTCGACTACATAGATGCCAATTTAGAACAGGAGTTAGAAAGTATGGAGTGTCGAGTAGAATCTTTAATGAGGAATGAAGTGCTATTAAAGTATAAGGTAGGATGCACGTTTCCCAAAAGGCCTTATCAGGAGGAATTAGATTGACGAATACTGAGTTTAATTTATCAACAGGAGGATCAAGTTAGGTAATTGGAGGAATATATGAGAAAAACAAAAGACACATTTATGTGTCTTGTGGATAGTTTAATAGCAACCCTGAAGGTCAAAATAGAAGCACAACAAGCTCATTCCATAAAGATAGAAAAGATCACTAGATTTCCTACTCACACCCCTACCGTAACCCCTGAAACACTCAAGCCTACCATGGTGCATAGGGTTTCAATGATATCTAAGATTGAACCCACTAACTATAGAACCCCTCACCAATACCTAAACTCCAACCTTAAAATGCCAATACTTCATTCATTTAAAAATAAGCTTGAGTACAAAGATGAGGATGAAGTCGAGATAATGATGATGGGAACCGGAATGGATAAAGAATTATTAGAGCATAATCTCTATGAGGATGACATAACCCTGATTATTTGTCATAATTTTTCTCCAACTTCAAATCTACCCATCAAACCAAAGGATTCAGGTAACTTTAGGATGAAGGTAGTAAAACCCTTGACCGTTCACACACCACCTTCACCCCACGTGGTATACTTCCATCAAAATAGTGTATATCGCTACTATTACCTCCGCTTGACCTTAAGTGTAGGGGAGACACACCCTTTACGCGTCAAATAAGCGTAGAGTTAGGCTCGTGACTTAAACAAAAACAAGCGCTTATTGGGAGGCAAACCAATCTATTATTTTCTTGCATATTAGGTGTGTCTTGTATGTTTGTTTTGAGTCATATGATTATGTTAACTATTTTTGTGGTTTTTGCAGTAAATTTTACAAAGAATAACTAATATGAACTTGCGTGCAAGAATTTTTAAAGAAAGAAAAAATTCTCTTTACAAACCCTGGAGACGGCATCAGGATTAATCCTGACGGCGTCGCCAGGCCTGCTACAGAAAAATTTGATTTTTAATTAATTTTTGAGAAATTAATCTTGTATAATTTTCAGAATTTATAATTTTCCTAAAAACCTGCAGAAAACCACAATTACATTAACATATTCATCCTATCTTTATTGCTTTCATAGAGTGTAAACGTAGTTAATGAGGTTGTATTTATCATTCACCCATGGATTTTACGCTTGGTATAGATGTCTTTGTCTTTGATTACAGGTTATATTTGATGAGAAGAAGCTTGGAAGTTCTTGGAAGTTTCATTAGACGATTCTTGGAGGACGATTTAACCAGTTATCACATGTTTCTTCTCCATTATTGAGCAAACCAAGGGAGCACTAGTTTCCTTTACTTGTTTAATTTTCTCTTTATTTGTTTTTACGGGTACTTCTATAGAACATTAGGTACAATGTTCAACTTAAGTGTAGGGGAAATAAGCCTTAGAAACTATTCTTTCATTTGCCATTTGCATTGTCCTTGAAATGATGGGTAATATATCGAAACATAGCATAAAAAGGTAATTTTGACCCAAATATAAATTTTTTTATGACACATACCGATGAAAACTGAGTATTAATAGCGTCTCATGGATAGGAATGTGTATGACTAGCACAAAAACCCTCAAACTTTCACCCCAAAAATGTGAGGTTCTCCTTTATATCTATAGGAATTCAGGTATTCATTATTGATACCAAAGATAGTTTATACCTTTAGCTTTCTTTAGTTAAGGAGTGAGAAATCATGTGTGTCTATTCCGTCGTTACAAATGTGTATATGTGGTTTTGTCCCCTTTTTTGGAGCATTGAAATAGGTATTAAATTATATGAGTGTACCGGTAGTATATTAAATTCTAGAACCTATTTTTGTGATGCATCCCGAGACCGCATAGTAAGTATTAGGATTTGCTAGATAAGAGGCACTAGGATTAACCCATGTTTTAAACCTATAATTGTTATGATGGTCACACCGATCATATAACTATCTCATACCCTTACCATGCACTCATTTTTAGTGTAGGATACCCCTAGTACAACCCTCCAAGCCTATCCTTTTTCACAGTTCTCATAATTTTCTTGTTAAGCCGGACTATTAATGAAGAGCATTGTCACCCTTGAACTAATTGTTACACCCACATCGCCTTAGCCTACCTTGTATGTACTCGCTTTTAGTACATTATTGTTTTAACCTAAGTTAATTATTTGAGTACATGGTTGCTAAGTCCTTATACTTGTAAATACAGTTTTGGGACGATTGGGATTCATGGTAGTATTTATTTCGTGGAAGAATAGGGAAGAAAAGTTAAATCAATACCCCCCATATGTTTGTTAGATGATCTCCATGTTATTTTGATCCATCTCAAATCGGGTCATTAGTTAGATTGTAAATAATCAAGCATGTAAAAGTTAAAGTTTAGGGGTGTATCTAGAAAACCCTCATGATGTATTATATATTTAAGCAATGACAAGGCAAAAGTGTACAAAAAAATGTATATAATAAAAAAGTAAGTAAAAAAATGTATGGGCTGCCATTTGCTTATGTTTATGTTTATATTAGAGTCAAGAAAAGAAAAGGAAAGAGA
This sequence comes from Tanacetum coccineum, assembly GCA_026074375.1. NCBI lineage: Eukaryota > Viridiplantae > Streptophyta > Magnoliopsida > Asterales > Asteraceae > Tanacetum > Tanacetum coccineum. Next base: position 85,527 of record BQNB010005203.1, on the reverse strand, counting down.
TTTATGTAGAGTTGTATAGAGTTTTTATATCTTCGTCTGAGTCTTGGCTTAGCAACCAAACCAGCGTGTATTCGTACAAATAATTAGTTAACCCTTCCACTCCAAATTCACCCAAAGTCAACACCCCAATGTATCTCATCCGTTTCTGTTTCCATATATGTTATCTTACACCTACACCCCACAACCTTTTAAAAGACCTCTTAGATAGTAATGAATAATGCTTGCGCCTAGCGGTGAAGGTTTGATCCTTTACCAAGCCTATGGTAATTTATGTGCTATGACAGGTAACGAGTGTTGATTTTTCATTTCCCTATTATGTTATAATTTATTATACACCCGAGTGAAAGAGAGAATCCCAAACACTTATGTGAGGTGCTAGTATATACTTTCCGTGCTTTTAATTACGAGGTCTAAAAGGTTGTGTTATAAAATACTTTGAAGAGTAGGTTAAATGACCCTAAAACTGCTATTGTCTAGGTAGAAAAGCCTATTTGCTTGAGGACAAGCAAATCCCAAGTGTAAGGGTATGTGATGAGGTGTCATTGTATATACTATTTCAGGGTCATTTAAACCCTTAAATCATGCAAATATGCTCAGATTATGTGCTTAATTTTTAGGTTTTTGGCACTTAAATGGCTTTTGGAGGAAATAGATGTGACTTGGGCTCATTTGGAGAAGAAACAGACATGATTATGGACCTACACCAAATCTCATGAAGAATTATGCAAACAATGGCTGGAGACGGCGTTACAATCATAAAGCGACGCCGCCGTGATCTATATAGTGACGACGTCAGAGAACTGGTAACGGCATCAAAATGTGGCCGACCTAAAGAAACCCTTGAAGATTTTGTGTCACGAGATTGAGAAGATCATTTGACTTGCTAGCGAAGTACGAGATATTGTTTTAGTCATAACTCCTTCATACGAACTTGGATTTAGACAATTCAACAGCTCACGTGATCGCAGCGAGAAAATCTACAACTTCTCAAAAAATGACGCTGCGACGGCATTAAGGTTTTTAGCGACAGCGTCGGGATTGTCGACCTAGGGTTTTCCTATAAATATAGCCTCATAACTTTGTTTTTATGAAGCCCCTAACCCTAAGTCTGGTTATAGGGTTTGGGTAGGTGTTTTTCCAGCAACTTAGAAGGTCTAATTCAAACCATAAACATTTTGTAAATATTTGATGATGAGGTGTTATTTTATACACTTTTTCGGGGTCGTTTAACCCCCTAAATCGTGCATTTATGCCCAAAATAGGTACTTAATCATTCCTTTTTAGATATTCGGCATTTGTAAGGCATTTGGAAGAAATACACGTGACTTGGGATTATTTAGAGAAGATACAGACAAGACTATGGACCTACACCAACATCTCTCAAGAATTTCTACTCAGAAGCTGGAGATGGCGTCACAGATTACACGTGACGCCGTCACAACCCATCTCAAGACGGCGTCACAAGATCTCTAGACGGTGTCAGAATGTACGACCTAGCCCATTATCTAGAATATTTTATTCATGACGGCGTCACGATTAAAATGCGATGCCGTCACAGCGATTTTCCTATATATACAAAACCGTTTTAGGGTTTTAAGTGTGTGTAACTTTAGAGAAAAAGAAAGGGGCGAACCCTAGTTTGTTTAGCAGCTGTTAGGGAAGATTTTTTTAGGGCCTTTAAAAACCCTATTGTAACTTTCTTCACATATCCTATTTTAATCAAGTTCAAGACTATCTTAATCATATCAATATGTCATGTTGTGTGATCTTATCTGTTTTTTACTTTATCTTTTAACATGCTTGGCTAAACCATCTATTGTTTTATTTATGATTGTATGAAACCTAGGATGAAGATCTAGTGGTGTTGCTTCTTGTGATGAAAAATGCATTTAGGTTCCTAGAAACCAAGCTTTTTGTCAGTATCGTTTGTTGATATGTCTAGGAAAACATGATTGTGTAGAAAGAATACCATCGAGTAACAATCTTTATACTACCTTGCCCCTTATATGGTTGATTCACTATTAATATATCTCAAATTCATTTAATATACTCTTAGGGGCCTTGTAATAGTCATCATACTACCTTACTTGTGCGTTGCCTTAACAGAATATTAAATAGACGATGGGTTCGTGTAATTCGCACATGACTTAGGAAATAATTACATAGATCATCACAAGTGTAACAAAGCAACAACACTAGGAGAAGCAATCTAGGGAGTAATATATGATTAAATAAACACAATCATTTATTATATTGTTATCACCAGTAGCCTAGTTTATATTTAGTTTAATAGCTAAAACCAACCAATCTCTCAAACATATGATTTACTGCTTTCATAAAATATAAAAACACAAAAAGAATCTTCTCTCAACCCTTAGAATTCTGTTAGACCGTTATCAAAACCTTCCCAACCTATTCCTTTAGAGAACGATAACAACCCCCGAGTCTTACCTATACTACACTACAACGGTTAGGTACACTGCCTAGGAGTTGTAAAACTTCTTGTAGAAGTCCCTTACGACAACTGCAACAAGTTTTTGGTGCCGTTGCATGGGGAATAGTTAGGTTCTGATCATAGTTTAGCTTAGTTCTACTTGCTTGAATCCTTTCAAGTAAGATTTAATTTCTGCAGATTAGCTTTCTCGTAGTCTATCTGTTCTTTGTGTTATCTATCTTGTAAATCCGTCACCATGACGCGTAGCACCATTAAGAGGTTAACGAAACCTCTCAACGAACCCGAAAGAGAATTCCAGAGGCGTAGGAAAGCCGCCCTACGTTCACATCAAAATGAATCTCTTGCTATAGCCGGAAGAAACCTCTTTGATGATGTAGCATCCTCCTCCTACAACACTGGAGCCAAACCACTAACGCCTTCAAAGACCTTACACAAACATTCTCATCCTAATTCCTCGGTTTCCTAAATCCAATTGCCTTCCCAACCGAATAAACGGGAAGAATCGTCGACTCACGCGACATCTGGTTAATTCAAAACACATGCACATTCCAAGGATTAAAAACCAAGGACCCCCTCCATCATATTAGGCACTACTTAAGCATCATCGATAACATACAAGCTGACAGAGCCACACGGGATACATCTAGGTTAAGATTCTTCCACTTCTCCCTCAAAGAAAAAGCGGCAGAATGGCTTGATAGAATATCCCCCACTCAAGTCATGATGTGGGATCAACTCGTGTCACGATTCCTTGACCATTTATTTTCGGTAAGACGTACCTTGGCCCTTAGAGATTTAATCCTCCGATTCAAACAAGGGGACAACAAACCCATCAAAAGTGCCTGGATCCGTTTTCAGGATTTAATCAAACAGGTTCCCTATCATGGAATATAGAAATGGCTTCTGGTACAAATCTTTCACGATAACATATCCCAGGATGACCATAGGAAACTTGACCAATTCATCCAATTCTGCTTTGACTCTCTCACCGAAGAAGAAGGGTAGAATCGAATTGAAGAATATGTCCAATACCAATACGATATGTGGGATGAACCATCACCATCCATGAATGTTTCTTCCATTACAGAAGCAATGCAACCTACACTCAGGGGGCATTTAGAAAGGGCATGTAATCGAATCTCTTTCCTCAAAACACCTACTCAAGAGGTTGGGCTTAAAACCTCTACCTGATTTGCGATTACTGCGGAGGATCCTATGAGGCTGATGAATGTGAACAGAACAACCCATCTGAGCAGGTATACTTGTCCGAAGGAGGCATCTACAATGATCCTTCCCTTCTGAGGTTCTATCAGAATGATGACACCTCACCATGGGGGAACAGCAAACGTAAAGAAAAAGGAGAGGATGGCCCCGAGTAGATTATTAGAAGTAAGTTTGAGGATGAACTTGCCAACTTCATGCTTGAAAAGAAGTCTCAGGCAAAAGGGATAGGAGATATGCTTGTCCAACACCATAAGGAATTGCGTCAACAATACTCCCAAATACTTTCAACAATCAACAAGAGTGAAACTCCTAAACCTGAAGCACCGGCTTTTGCCATAACAACTAGATCAGGAATCATTACACAAGACCCACCATTTCCGGCCCCGCCACGACCAACAACTGACAACTTTACCAAAGGGGAAACCGAAAGAGAAGGGCCTGAGGGCGCTGAACTAAGCATTATACAAGAACCCACCCCTCAGCCATCCATCCTTTACCAACCTTCCAAGTAATCCAATCTAACTTTTTTGTCCAAAATAAAGAAGCAGAAAAAGGATGACGAGGATGAGCGGCTTCTCTCAATCTTTAAGCAAATTCATATCAATATGCCATTCCTTGAAGCTATGATTCACATGCCAAAGGGAGCCAAGGTTTTGAAAGATCTACTTTTGCATAAAGAGAAACTTGAGAAAGCGGCCTCCTCGGTCAAACTTAGTGAGGAGTGTTCCGCTATTATTCAAAGGAGTCTGCCCCAAAAAGAAGGGGATCATGGAAGCTTCACACTGCCATGTCTTATCAGACCTTTAGCAATCAAGAACGCCCTTGCTGATTTAGGAGCAAGCATAAATCTCATGCCACGTTCTCTTTTCTGACGATTAGGGATCTTTAAACTTAAACCTACCAAAATGAGTATTCAACTAGCCGATTGATCTATCAAATACCCCATCAGGGTCTGCGAGAATCTATTGGTGAAAATAAGCAAGTTCATCTTCCCAGTCGACTTTGTAGTTTTGCAAATAGACAAAGACGAGGTAGTCCTAATCATTTTGGGGAAGCCTTTCCTCGCCACGGCAAGAGCTGTAATTGACGTTCATAAAGGGAAATTGAGTTTAAGGGTCAAAAGTGAAACCATCACCTTCAACATTAGAAAATCCATGTTATCCAAACACTCACGTGATGATTACCTATACTGCACCGATTACACCGCTAAGCTAGTCCAGGAACAATGGGTCGACATAATAGACCATGATGGAGAATGGACTTTAGAAGAAGAAGGGGATGATCCTAACAAGGTGTTTACAGTCTCCTTCTACCCGAGGACAAAGCCAGTGAAACCACTCAAATGGAAAGTGTTAGGATCTGATACTAGATAGATCTTCTAGCCTATGTGGTTGTATAATACTTATGTAATCACAAGTATATACATGAAAGACTCAAACAATTGTTTAGTGGCGGAACTAAATCAACGAGAATATACAGAGACCAAGAATAAAACAATGATCCTCTATGGATCATTCTATTGATAATAGAATTGATTTTTGTGCTTTAGTGGATCGTTACAAACCCAAAGCTAAAGGTTTCTTTTATAGAGAAAGAAACCCTAAATTGCTAAACAAGATTCCTAAAAACCGTAGAGATAGTACATCAATCTCTTCCTAAATATAATCTCATGCCTATATTACTGAGAAATTCAAGAATATCACAAGCCATTCCTTAAATTTACATTAATCACGTCTATAAATAAGAGCAGCAGAATCTATCTCTGTTCAGCATAAAACGAGAACATGACCAGCAAGAAACCATAATCCGCAGAACGCTACTTGAACTGCCAGCAGGAACGACTTAATGCCATCAGCAGAAACGAACATCTCTAACAGCAGAAACGACACTTAGTCGTTTTCAATTATTCCCAACAGAAAGCCCTAGAAAATCAACAAAACCATCAAGCGTGGAACCACCCAAACTCGAATTAAATGAGTTACCCAAACAACTTAAGTACGCTTTCCTCTAAGAAAACAACCAAATCCCAGTGGTCATCTCATCCGCATTATCCTCCCTTAAAAAAACCAGACTCCTCGAGGTTCTTCAGAATCATAAAGGGGCGATCGCTTAGAGTATTTCAGACATTAAAGGGATTGACTCATCCTTCTGTACTCACAAAATCCTCATGGAGGACGAGTTCAAACCAAGTGTCCAACCTCAAAGACGATTTAACCCCAACATCAAGGAGGTAGTAAAAAGGAAGTCATAAAACTCCTTGACGCAGGATTAATCTATCCCATCTCTGACAGTCCTTGGGTAAGCCCTGTCCAGGTTGTTCCAAAGAAGGGAGGAATGACCGTAGTAAAGAATGAGAAGGATGAACTCATCTCATAATGGACGGTCACTAGATGGAGCATTTGTATCGACTATCATAAGTTGAATAACGCAACCCAGACAGATCACTTTCCACTTCCGTTCATTGATTAGATGCTCGAACGACTGGCTGGGCATGAATACTACTGCTTCCTAGATAGGTTTTCTTGGTACATTCAAATCCCTATCGCCCCTAAAGATAAAAAGAAAACCACGTTCACCTGCCCTTATGGGACCTTTTGCATACAAACGAATGCCCTTGGGATTATGCAATACCCCGGCCACTTTTCAACGCGGCATGACAACTATATTCCATGAGCTTATCGAGGATAGCAGGAGGTAATTCATGGATGATTTTTCATGTCTATGGTAGCTCTTTTGACACTCACTCTGCCTCAAAAACCTGAGAAGAAGCAAAAAGGCGTGTGAAGAAAACCACCTTGTATTGAAGTGGGAAAAATGGTCAGTTCATGGTAAAGGAAGAAAATCAACCTCGGCCATGAAGGTCTCAGGTCAGGAATTGAAGTCAGAAAAGAATAAAAAAGATAAACCCAAAAATCGAGGCAGATTTCCAAACTATACCATATCCAACGTAATGTGAAGGCTCATACGCAGCTTTCTAGACAAGCAGGTATCAATAGAAGAACATAAAAGGAATTCTCACAAATTGCACCCCAAATACCTAACTCCTATTAAAGAATGCACACTCAACTTCACCGAAGAGTGTGCAGAAAGTTAGAAAGGAATTAAGATTGTTTTGTTCCCAAGCATTCTACACATTAAAAATGTAAACTAACGCAGCATCAATCAATGAACAAGCCACAATATTAAAAAAAGTTGGTCATTACCATTCAAAATCATGTGCGACGCAAGTGATTATGCTATCAGGGCAGTACTAGGACAAATGATCGACAAACATTTCAAGCCCATACATTACGCCAGCAAAACAATGAATGAAGCACAAGAAAACTGATAGAACCTAATTACCTGATAGGTTCTTTGATCATTTATAGCTTGCGGTTGTTTAGACCTCATCTAGGATGAATAACAATGATAATAACATGCGGTGGAATAAGAACAAATCAATGTTACTCTAACAAGGTTTTCATCATTATCTTCACTATAACAATTACTCCAAGCCCCAATTCTACTTTGATCAATAGTAGAACAGTTACACTCTAACAGGTGCAATGAAACATTGACCTTGGGTTACACCACATAAACTAGATGTCTACATCTTCCTGGATACACACACACGTTTTTCTTTTGTGTATATAAAACTATGTGTCTATGATCTCTTTATATAGAGAGATCATGACTTACAAAGGAAGTTAACATAAAGATATAAACAAGTAAATCTTTTAAACATTAAGAAATATCTTCTGTTATCTTTATCTTCTTAAGGAGATCTTCCAGAATCTGCATCATTTGATATCTTTGACTAAATCTTCCATAATTCTCCACCAGCTTGTAGAATTCCAATCTGCTAGATTTAGTCCTTATGTTTCATTCTTTTATTTATTTTGTCTCATCAAATCTAGAATCCCAACAATCTTCCCCTATTTGATGATGACAAAACAAACAAAGTCGTGTACGAACTTCATCATAAAGCCAAAGCTTCCCCTGAAGTTAAGATGTAATCATCTCCCTGAATGAAACAAAACTTCCCCTTAAGTAGATTTCCCTTTGTACCATGCCACACCAAGGATCTACAAGTTGCCGATTATACCTGTTAACATCTTCTTCCCCTTTTTGTCATAATCAAATAGGGGACTTATGAATATAAGAAACTTTGATCTTGACCACTACAAACCAATATCATACTTCTAATCCAAGCCTTCTAACTTCTCAAATTACCCACCATTAAGCACAATAAGAAAAATGAACTTGAGTAGTAGAAACTCACACTAGCAGTAGTAATAATGACTAGCAGTAGTAAAAACCTTCACCTCAATCTCACATGTAAATGGTTAAACATTTTAACAATAAGCTTCTCCTGGAACCCATATGTTAACCATTTCTTAAATCTTCAATTCTGTAGGCTCTATGTAATGATCACTGATGAAGAAAAATAAGTATAACAAACTTGATGCTAAAGTAGAATAACCCAAACTTGTGTCTTATATCTTGTACTATCCACGTGACTTTAAACTTATAAATAAATCTGTGAAATATAAGTAGATCACAACCTCTTGACAATTATCCTCATCTTCTATGAGACACCAGACCAAAGTGATAACAAATGTAAACATTGAGAACCATAAGTTAGATCACACACCTTTGTTAGATTTGTCAAGTCTTCGTCACATCGTTTCTAAGCACGAACAAGTTATCTTCAAAGTGTAACACCCACTTTAAGATATGATAAGAACATGAGCCCTAACAATTCTACTTCATCGTCAAATAAGTAATAAACAATCTTCTTCGTAACCAATTAATTCAAATAATTATGAGCCTTTAATCTTTTAAGAACATTTAAAATCAAAAATTAAACAAATATGTTTCACTGTTCTGTCCGAGATCGCATATCTGTGTGTTGTCCGATATCTGCCAAAACTGGCAGTATAAACAATAATCTAGCAGTACAAACACTCAACTAGCAGTATAAACTTCTAACCACCAGTATTAATACAACAGTATTAATCACATCTAAAACTTCTTCTTGTTGTATCAAATCATAACCTGCTAGTATTAATCATGCCTTTGAATCCAAGAATACTAGAACTTCCCTTTAAATGAGCAGCTCAAAGTAGTAGTAAACTGGCAGCACTAATAATATTTAAACAGCACTAAAATTTCTTTTAAGCCCAATACTAGCAGTACTAAAAATCAAGTAGCAGCATTAAGTTTACCTTGGCAGTTGTAAGTAATACCTGGCAGTAGTAAACTAACCCTTCGATACCAAGCAGTACTAACTCATTCTTGTATCCAAGAAATTCATGTAACTAGCAGCATTAAGGCATATGGGCAACACTAAAATAGATTAGCATCATTAACTTTCCTTGAACGAGCAGTACTAACTTGTATTGGCAGTATAAAGTGCTTCTTCCTCCCATACCTTTTAAGACACTTTTTAGCGTCAGTAAAGCAAATATTTCATCAAGGGATGAAACACCTCAGAAATACATCTAAGTCTGCAAAATATTCGATGTGTGGGGGATTGACTTCATGGGACCTTTCCCTTCATCAAACGGAAACAAATATGTCCTGGCAGCTATTGACTAAGTATCAAATTAGGTAGATGCTTAGGCCTTCCCCACCAATGATGCTCAAAACATAGTAAACTTTCTCAAGAGACTATTCGCATGATTTGGAATACCAAAGGCCCTTATTAGCGATAGGGGTACCCATTTCTGTAACCACCAAATGGAGAAGGCAATGAAAAGATACATAGTGGTTCACCGATTCTCAACCGCGTATCACCCTCAAACGAACGGGCAAGTCGAGAACATGAACCGAGCAATAAAGCGTATTCTTGAAAAAACCATCAAGAACGATAGGAAAGACTGGTCATACAAATTAGATGATGCATTATTGTGAAGTCTAAAGAGTCGTTGTAAGCTCAGATTGTTTAGATCTTTATCTAGAATAAATAACATTGAAAATAAAATAATGCATAGCAGAAATAACATAATGAACAAAGTTATTTCAACAAGGTTTTTCATTTATATTATTCACTATTCGCCCAAATTCTAGATAATCAATTCTAGAAGGATTACTCTAACTAGTAACAGGATCAATGACACATTGACCTTGGGGCTACACAACAAACTAGACGTCTACATCCTCTCCATAATACACACCATATATTTACTTTGTGTATATCTAAACTAAAAATGATAACTTATCTTTTAAAAACATCTCTTTCGAGTCGTTTTCTATGATTATGACTGTTGTACTATGATATAATACCCTAGATTAGCTTCCGCTACTATATGTCAAAAATGGGGGTGTTATACATTTGAGATATGATAAAAACACATACCCAAGTAATTCCACTTCATCGTCAAATAAGTGATAAACAATCCTCTCCGTAATCAATTATTTCAAATAATCCTAAATTAATAGCCTTTTATCCATTTGAATGAATCTGAATCCGTTAGCTTCCCCTTAAACTAATCAGTAGCAACCAACAGTAGTAACTCCTTCTATTAGCAGTATTAAAAGTATACAAGCAGCAAAACCTTGGTTTAAGTCCAACAGTAGTAACTGCTAACCCTAGCAGTACTAATACACACGAATCAAACCGTAGTAGCACAAACTTAATATTAGAGCAGTACTAACCTTTTTAATCTCAAGCAGTATTAATGAGCAGTTCTAAGCGTAGCAGTACTAACCAATATCAAGCAGTAGAAACACTTTAGTAGTAGCAATAACTTACTACTGTTCTTCTATTCGTGGCAACACTATTCGTTCATTGGCAGTACAAACATATAACGAGCAGTAGTAATGTACCAATAGCAGCCTTAACATTATTATCGTATAAAGGCAGTATTAACAAGCATGAGTAGTATGAACAAATCGTTAGCAGCATAAATTCATGTAACTGGCAGCATTAACGTATATGGGCAACACTAAAATAGATTAGCAGCATTAACTTTCCTTGAACGAGCAGTACTAACTTGTATTGGCAGTATAAAGTGCTCCTTCCTCCCACACCTTTTAAGACACTTTTTAGCGTCAGTAAAGCACCAATATTTACGATCACCAACAGTACTGTGTCTCGTGGCAGTAGTAACCACCAACGAGCTGTACAAAACATATAACCACTGTTTAAGGATACTTTTTTAAGTATCCAGATGACACTTTTTAGTGTCACAAAGCTGTCACTAGGTTGTCACTAATTCATCATTCTCATCAACTGCTAATGATTCTTTTTATAGAATAAGTTCTAAAGAATTCTTGAATTATGTAACCAAGAACCACAATCAGTAACCATCTTGTTGTCACAAACCAATCAACAACAATTATGAACAAACTCCTGTTATATCGAATTAGGGTTGCTGAAAAACCCTAATATCACCAGATTCGACATGATAACCAAGACAGAAAATTCGTACCTCTTTTCCTTAATAGATGCGACACCAAAACACCTTGTAGATCCTAGATTACGAGCCCCGTGGCTTTGATACCAATTGTGAAGATTAACGAATCGTTGTAAGCTCAGATATGACTCAGTGTTGATTGAAACTTAATATTAGGATTAACAATAACAATGATAACAATATGCACAACGGAATTAAATAAAGAACATCAATGTTATTTGAACAAGGTTTTATTACCAAACGTTTCCACCAAGCCTCAAATCTATATGATCAGTATAGATCGGTTACCACCTGTAACAGGGATTAAGGAAACCTTAATTACCTTGAGGTTACACCACACAAACTAGACGTCTACATTGATCCAGTGTACACACACACACGTTTTTCTGGATAATAAACTATGTGTCTATGATCTTTTTATATAGAGAGATCATGACTTACAAAAGAAGTTAACATAAAGATATAAACAAGTAAATCTTTTAAACATTAAGAAATATCTTCTGTTATCTTTATCTTCTTAAGGAGATCTTCCAGGATCTTCATCTTTTGATATCTTTGACCAAATCTTCCATAATTCTCCACCAGCTTATAGAATTCCAATCTTGACGATTTAGTCCTTATGTTTCATTCTTTTATTTATTTTGTCTCATCAAATCTAGAATCCCAAGACTAGCCTACCTATTTTTGACAATTTTTTGAAGTTTATATATAATTAATGCATTAAATATGATTACATAAAGACTATATATGTTAGATATTAATATATTCTTTAATAAAAACGAGACTAAGGGTTTTAAGCATTTGAATTCGATTGTTGTTTTTTGTATCAAAATAGGGGTGTTCGAGCTGATTTTCCACTTAAAATAAGGGTTGTTTTGGGGTTGTTGGATTGGTTGTTTCGGGGTTGTTGGATTGGTTGTTTCACTGTTAAAATGGGGCGTTTGGCTGATAATTTTGCTACCTAATAAGGCTGATACGTTCCTTTCAAAAGTGGCATGTTTGGTTGTTATTTTGGTTGTCAAAGAAAAGGTTGTTTGGGTGTTGTATGTTATAGGCTACTCATGACAGACAATCTCTTAAATTTTCAATATAACTTTACCTATTTGCTGGTAAGAAGAGGCTTGAGCATATTCGCTTGAAAAAACAATACATGGACATGAAAGGTTAGGATTTTTTTTCAAAAAAGAAAAAACATCTTTCCTTTTCTACCCTTAGCCTTCTGCATTGCGTAACCAGTAGTATAGTTCTCCCAAAATAAATTTTTTGTTTTTCTGCATTATAGGTTTTGATCGCGCTTACAATGAATTCAAGCTTTTGGTGAATCCAATATCCTACATCGTCTAGAACAGGCAAATTCAAACAACACAGAAATTCTTCAAAGCTTCATTATGACACAAGAGTAAGTTTCTGCAAGAAAAGCTTTTTACATGACTATATGCAGATATGTGGATTCTGCACTTGGTTATGAAAAGAAAAAATGAAATGTTGTGAGATCAAATACATGTCCCAAAATCAGGCATCATCACAAAGTATGATACAAGTCTGATAGTAGGTCTTTTTGTTTATTTTTCCCCCTCAATGTCTTGGTAGGCATCACCAGTCGGTACATATGTCGCAAAAGTTTACGGAGTGCCAACATTGTATTGGTACAAGATTGGACTCTGAGATATCTTTAATCATGGCCAAAATAATATGTTGTTTTTAAAAATTGTTCACCAGTGATGTATGTTTCAATCTGCTACAAGCTTTATGATATATTGTATTGTTTCGATCCAAATTTATAACCGAACGGCAAAGAAAGTTTTATAATAAAAACGCTCTATGTAAAACGTCCCACAGCGGAGTGTGGGCTGATATATTCATTTGAGAAAACCCACCAGGAGGATAGGAGTTTACAAAAGTAAAATTCTTATATGTGATGGCCCACTTTTTGAAATTATATCTGTAAAACAAACATCTTTTTCATCTTTGGCATCCAAAAATTAAAGTAAAAACCATCAACCAAAGGGGCCCCTAGTAATTCTTAAATTCCGTTAGATATAATTCTTAAGGAAGTCCATGTTACCTACCAAAGCTAATTATTGAGTATGTCCATTAGATATAATTTTTAAAGAAGTCCATTATAAATAATTCTAAAGGAAGTCTATGTTACCTACCAAAGCTAAACTTTCAAAATACTCGGTATACCAAAATTTCTACTTTTTGGAAAGGATGTTATTGTTTCATACCAAATCGAAAACAGTTGATGACGCGTTAACTATATTTCCACGTTATAGATTGGAATTTATTACCAAAGAGTTTATATTTTGGAGTAGTTTTGTTACAAACTCATATTGTTTAAGTCGCGTAAGTTTTAAAATATACGAGTGAAACAATATGTGATTGGTTAATTATGGATTTATCGCTGAAAATCAAAACTGGAAGTCAGATGCAGAGGTCAAATGACTAGATATGAAACAAAGTAACGTTGTTAAATTTCATTACCGTCTCACATCTTGAAAGGCTGTTTAGTTTTTTTATTAAGTCTTTTAAAATTAAAGTGTATGTTTGAATATATGTATTTTGTTTGTAGTTGGATATATGACAATTTGTTTTGTGTGATAAATAGAGTGTTTGAATAAAAAAATTGCTTTTATACCTTAAAAACAAGTTACGTAAGATTATAGGTGAATAAGTGAGAGGGTGAATATGTAAAATTATGATTTAAATCATGGACTTAATACGGAGACCCTCCCCCTCCTAGCTTTTTTCCTAAGAAGTCATTTGTTAATTTTAAGCCCAAAACAAACAAGCCTTTAGGCTGGATAGAGTGGTAGGTATAAACTCACCATCCACCTTCGCGCCACTTCAGCTATTACACTCCTCTCACTCAACTCACTCAACTCACTCACACTCACCATTCAACCGTAGTGGTTAATACCAACTCACCGTTCATTAAAATACCCACTTTATATAAAATATACCCCACTAAATACCTACATACACTAAAAAACCAAATAAAAAATAATAAAAACACACACTCACCATTCACTCACCAATGGTGAGTGAATCACCGTTCACTCTAAATGTGACAATCCATATTTTCAGGTCATTTTACGTCAATAAACTCAAAACTATTTACTTTGAACCTTACATGTTTACTTTTAATTATAGCCGTTTTGTTAAATGTGTAAACTAAAAATCAACATTTAACGTAAACCGACATCACACAAATATAAGTTTATGTCAATTATGTGTTATATAATTGATACGAAGATAATTTATAACTTTTCATATTTTATTTTGCAAGTTTTACTTAAAACGCTTACGTTTTTGCATTACGAACCTTTATGCATGCATGTAAACCGTACCACCTTTACCAATACCTACATGGGAATATCTCATTTCTAAGTTCATGAATTATTTCTTTCCTCCTTCAAAGACTATGAATCTCAAGAATGATATCACTAATTTTCAGCAAAGATTTGATGAAACATTTAGTGAGGCATGGAGACGATTTAAAGATCTCCTTCGTAAATGCCCACATCACGATTTTTTGGAATTGCATCAAATCGACACGTTTTACAATGCGTTGACACAATCTGATCAAGATTCTTTAAATGCAGCAGCCGGTGGAAATCTTTTGAACCGTACTCCTCGAGATGCTTTGACGATTATTAAGAATAAGTAGAAAGTACGTATTTCACAAAACAAACCGATTGTTTCAAAAGTGAGTACTACGATTTCTTTCCACATCTCCTTCTCTAGATGTACCTGCTCTCACCGAGACCGTAAGGAATTAGTACTTATGAATAAGGTACTCAACAAGCAACCGTAAACCATTAAAAAACTTGTATGACTTGTGGTGGACCACATCCCTACTATAAGTGTCTTGCCACTGGTGGCAATACTTTTGATGCTTGTGTAGTCGTAGGGACCTACAATCAAGGAGGTAACAGATACCGTCCTCAAGGAGACCCGAATTATCATGCTAGCAACCAAATGGGACCACCTGGTTTTCCTCCTCCAAATGTGCAGAACGGTCAAAACTACAACCAAAATCATACCAATCAAAATCACGGAATTATAAGCTTCGAAACAATCAAGAAATTCAAATCAACAAAGAGGGCCGAAAAAACCTTCAATCAAGGAAACAACCATTGAACAAGCTCCGAATTATCACAGCCCCGAATAATCAAGCTTAAGTTCGACCCTTCAGAATAAGTTATCCAAACTACCATGAAAAGTAATGAAGCTACTTGAGAGCCATTTATGACAATCAAGCTCGATTTACAATTTGAACGTAGATTTTCATTCACCTCTCACCGAGGAAAACGATACCCGTGTTGATTACTTATTATTCTTTCCTAAGAATTATTTGTATGATACTTTGCTTGCGTATACGTATATGTATTTCTATAAATATATATATATTATATATGAGGGTTTATTTGTTAAACGTGTGTGAAAACGACTAATGTCAAAATGGCGCCATTGCCGGGGAGAGGTGTAGCGATTTTTACGGGATTGTTCGTGTTCGAGCCTTGAAGATCCTTTCTTCGGAAAGTTTATTTTCGTTCTTATAAAAAATATAAAAATCCAAAAATATTTTTCTTTTCTTTTATCAATATTAAAAATACCAAAAATATTTTTATTTTATTATCTTTATAAAAAAAATATTCAAAAATATTCTACTTTATCCTCTTACTACATTTAATTCTTATATTCTTTATCCTCTTATCCGTTTAATTCTTCGACATGTCTTCGTATAACCATTTTGGTTGCTCGTATTGTGGAGGTCCGTTTAATGGTGGAAACTGTCCAAGCTGTAGCAATGTAGGATCCGGAAATGAGTTTGTCTATGACCCAAATCCTTATTCTTATGATGAAACACCGAACTTCTTCAACCAACCTCCACAATACCAATACGAGACATACTCGTGTGAATTTTGTGGAGGGAACTCTCATCCGGGTTTCGATTGTCAAACAGGGAACACACCCGTCTTTGATCAGGGTCCCTGTTACAATCAAGACTTTGGATTTAACCAACCTCTACATTATTTTCCGAGTCAGCCACAACAACTTCTTGTTTGTGAAAATTGCGGGGTTCTTCATGAAAATTTTCAGTGTCAACCGATGAACCAAAATTTCAATTATTCTAATTCTTTCGGTTTTGACCAAATTCAACCCCAGCAGCAGTTCGACAATCATCATCCTCAAGAAATTCCAGAAGTCATTTCTTTCTTTGATAGTGAAACAAAGAACGAGCTTTATAAAATGATGGAAGATTTTACGGAAAGAATGAATCAAGAGTTACGTAAGCAGGAGGCTTTACTTGCAGCTCAAAGAGAGCAAGAATTACTTGCCCAAAAGCAAGCAGCTCAGGAAAAGCAAGTTCCCTCACCAAATTCCGTCTTTCGTCAACTTATTGAAGAAATGTGTGGCACAAAAGTTTGTGAAGAGGAAAAGCAAAATATGGAAGATACGATGCTAGATTTGCTTGAAATTTGTCGACAAAAAGAGCTTTATTGTATTCATAATAATGTTGATGATTTAATGGAGAGTGCTCTTAATTCTAAACTTCTCTCGATTAATTTGAATTCTCAACGTCTCAATAAGGAAGAGCAGGAAGTTAAGAATATCGCAGAGCCGGCAGCTAAACGTCAAACTCGTATTACATCGTGTTTGCAGAATTTCAAAGTTATTTCTAAGGAGAGTACTATTCCTTTGAATAAAACACCTTAAATTTCTCCGGTTAATGCAATCACACACGATTTACCAACCGAAGAACCTGAGTACTCTCTCATAATGGGGAATGAGGAACTTAGCACTATTCCTGAAAAGGAATCGGACGAATTCATAAAGTCCAGTGTTGAGGACCTTATTCCAATCCCAAGAGAGTCCGAGGATACATCCGGTAGTGATAGTAAGAGCGTTTTACCTCCCATTTTTGAGGAAAAATCCGTGACTTTCTCTAACCCTCTTTTCGATTCAAATGATTTTACCTCTAGTGATAACGAGTTACTATCCGATGAGGACGTTCCGGAAGATGTTAAAATGTACTCGAACCCTCTTTTCGAATTTGACGACGAATATATCTCAAGTGACGTAAATCCTCTTTTTGATGAGGTGTTAGAGAACATCGAGAGTAAGGACTCTTATGTTTCTAACCTTAATGAGCCGGTTTTGTTAGTCACACCTCTTTCCGATGCTAATGAGGATGAGTGTTTCGACCCGGGAGGCGTAATTGATGAAATCGATGCTTTTCTAGATATGGATATTTCTACGGATATTGAGAATGGTTATCATGATTTGGAGGGAGATATAATCTATCTTGAGAGTTTGCTTATTGATGACACTAGCCCTAATCTCCCTCCCAAGGTGTTTTTAGATCATGACCCAAGAAGCTTAAAGGATGAACCTGATAATGATGATTTGATGACCGAGGACAAAGTTTTCGACCCCGGGATTCATGAGAAGAGTTTTTCTCTGACATTTGTGAAGTTAACCTTTGAGGATCGCCATTATTTTCCCATCACATTTGTTATCCGAATATTTCTTCCTTATCTCACTTATTCGGTGGATTCTTCTTTTCTTCTCTCCTCCGGGAGTGAGGATACTATTTTTGACCCCGGCATCTCCACTTTTCATTTTTCTTCTCTTAAGCCGGTGGCATATGAAAATCCGATGGTGATTTTTCCATTCTTCTGTTTCTGCCCCAAGGACAAAGGAATTCGGGGAGAGTCAAGCTAGAGACTCGCACAAAAACAAGCGCTTCTCGGGAGGCAACCCGTGTCTTTTCTTCTTTCTATTTTCTTGATTAATAAGATAGTGTGTGATTTTATAGCCTAAGTGTGGGGGCGTGTTTCTTTCTATGGTATGTGGTTTCGTTTTTGCAGGATTCCTTAAGATCATGAAGACCCGTGCTTGTTTTCAATCCTCCAATCATCCGGTCTTCGATCTTTTACTTATTTTGGAATCCTCAATCCTGATCATGTATATATATATTGTTTCCCCTTTCACACTTGGAATTTTTTGCATTTGCCTTTTTCATTCCTAAGTGTGGGGGTAAAACCCGACATTTTTGAACATTGAGGCCAATGTTCGATTCTAAGTGTGGGGGGATTTCTATCGAAATGTGATCTTACCTGTGCCTTGCTGTGTCCCTCGCAACCCCGTTTTGGCCAAAATTTTAAATTTTTAAGTCTTAATATCTAGTTTATTGTTCATATCTAAAAAAAAAATTGTGTGTAGAAAAATGTTGAAAAATATAAATAGTTAGTTGGATAAAAAAATAATAATAAAATAATAATAAGTGTTTTGACACGAATGTAGGCTTTCCGTTGGTGAGAACGAAAAGTAAATTTTGACCCGACCGGTTTTATATCTTAGCTTTCTCCTTAACTTTATATAGATTGATTTTTGCTAATCTTTTATACAAGGAGCTATAAAAAGCGAGTCTAGCTTGAAAAAGCCAAGACTTTGCAAGTTCCCATAATTGATTTTAAATATGCGAAGATCGATTTATTAGAATTAAGATTGTTGCCAGTCTATGTGACTTGTTAAAGTGCCGATCTTAATTCGCTAGGCTAAGTATTCACGAGTTTCTTTATTAGAAATTTTAAATTGTGAAGAACAAGAGATGATAGAGTAGAGTATAAGTTTTGATGCTAAACATAGAATAGTTGGATTTCTTTAGAGCTCATTAAAGGGTTAATGGTGGCTTTTTGCTCCCATCAGCTTAATAAAAGTTATATAATTGTTGAATAAATAAAGTTTCTTTGGTTTTTGCGATTCTTAGTTTAGATCACTTCGTAGAGATTCCTTTTGGTGAAAGTAGGTAACATCGAGGGTTTGTCAGGGTGTTGTGGGGAAATTGACTCCTAGAACCAATTGTCGGCTCGCCATAACGATGCTTTATTTGTGCAGTTGTTAAATAGACCATCTGGACTTGAAATTTGGCTATTATAATAATAATTTATGTTAATAAACCGAAGCCAAATAAGACGTCTGGATCATGGGAGGCTCTGTGGCAGTTGTTAAAAGACCATAGGATTTGAAATTTGGCTATAATAATAATTATGTAATAAACCGAAGCCGAAATAAGACTTCTGGATCATGGTCGGCTCGCATACCGATGTGACAGTCGTTTAAAGGGTGGAGGAAAGAATAATAATAAAAACTGTGGGCTGATAAAAGTTTGTTGCATCTTGCCGGCTCACAACCGATGTTGCAGCCTTCTAAAAGGTCGAGGAAATTACCGAGGTTGAAATATGTTTGCTGCATCTTGTCGGCTCACAGCCGATGTTGCAGCCTTCTAAAGGACCGAGGTTTAATAATGTTGCGATAATAATAATAATAAAGCCAAATTTCGACTCCGAGGTTATCTAAATAAAGCCTCCGTCTCTGGACTCGTAGTTGAGTTGTTTCGGATGAAATAAAAAGGATAACCCCTAAATCATGTGAATTTAGAACCTTAATGTGGATCTTATTCTCACCACATCGTCTCTTTAGGAAAGGATTTCAAACTATTAGTGGTCTAAACCGGGTTTACGTTATATTAATAAGGGCATAATTTATTTGTCACCAATGATAATAATAATAATATCTTGAGATACAAAATTAGGAATAAGGGAGGAAAAGTAAGTACACATTTAGCTTTTATGAGTAGTGTTAGCATCATAACTTGTAATTTACAATGATCTTGTTTTTAAGCTTGGCTTGGAGAGATGAAAATCGGGGACGATGAATTTATCCATTTGAACACTTTTTGTGCTTTTTGTTCCGTGATCCTAAAAGTTATCAATGAATAATGAAAGCATTACATTATGTCACACATGAATAAGTTGTAAGTTAAAAAAATTTAAAAAAAATTCAAAAAAATTGGTAAAACGGGGGTGCTTGCGATTTAAATGATTTTTGAACATTTTAATGGATCTTTTCTGTTCTTGTTTGATTGTGGGGGGTCATAAATTAAAAGGGGGATAAAATTATTTATTTCCGGGTTTGTTTTATTTATATTGCGTGTAGGACCAGCAATGACTTAGTGTGGGGGAATTTGATATGTGCTAAAACACACATCTTTTGTACCCCGTAAAACATTATAAAACGGACTAAAAATGCTAAAATATGAATAATTATCTTGCAAATATGTTTGTTTGGTATTTTTATGTCTTGCAGGTAAAAATGATTGAAAATGGAGCAAAAACGGGTATTTACGGGTTCGTCGCGATCAAGAGTGCCTATTATTCAAAATCAAGACAAAGTCGTGAAGAGTTCCAAAGAATTTATTAAAGATTATTAAAGCCCGAAGAATCAAACCCATTGGACCCGAGATATCAGACCTAACCGAGCCCATCATATTGATTATATACATGTTACAGTCCAAGTTAAAGCCCAACCCAATTTTTGGCCCAACTATCCAACGATCTAAGTGATGTCTATTTCTTTTTGATATGTAACTGATATGAAGTTAGCATGTGGTAAGAAATATGGTGCAACGTGGCCTTCTAGGAGCCATATACTTTGTCTAGAGCACAAAGCTATCAAATGGATTATAAAAGCAATAACCTACAGCAACAAAAGAGGGGACGCCGCAAACAATAGTTACTACATTTTTCTTCTTTGTTCTTTGTTCTTTTTTTAGTTTAATATAAGTTAAGTTTAGTAGTTTTAATTAGAGAACTTTGTAACCATCTTCGTTTAATCATTGTTAATTTATATTTCTATTTTGTTAGACTCAATTTTTGTTTTTGTTAGGAAAAGTTGTGTCATTTTTCATCTTAATCAAGTTTGCCCAATTTTTCTTATTAAATGTCTTTTAGATCAAGACTAGTTAATGTGGTCTCATTATTCTTTGGTTTCCTTGTAGTTATAGTTTATCTATATTTACTCATGTTTTAGTCTTTAACTGTTGGTTTGCGTTAGAACATATATTACTAGTTATTGGTCGGTAATTAGTAAGATGATTAAAGAGGTGATTATGGAGTAATCGAGCGAGGAGCTTATGGGTCTTATAAGCTTAGTTTACTACTAAAGTTTTAAAGTTTTATAGATTTTATTTAGCTAATTAGTGAATAAAGCTCAAAACTTTACTAGCTAATTAGTTATATAAAAACTAATAAAGTGTTAATCTTTAGTGTTTGATTAAGTTTATAAGATCGGGTGGTTGAAATTCGTCTCCATTTTCTTTAGTCGGGTTCTACTTTCTTTCTCTTTTTCTATAATTAGTAGTTTTAGTTTATTTAGCTTAATATGTTTGTTATGCTTATTATTGTTAGTTTAGTTGCCATGTTTAGCGAGTAGATTCTTATATGCTTGTTAAGTGAGTAGTGATTAGTGAGTTATTGTGTAGATTTAAAAAGAGACTGGCTTGTTAATATTTGTTGGATTTATTTAGATTTCTTATTTGATTATTTCAATGGGCAAAATCCGGAAAAATAGTCAAACATCAAATCTAGTAATTAATACTTATATAAGATATTATTTTCAAAATAAACCAACGTCGTGAGAAAATAATGTTTTTACGGGTATTTATTTGTCATCAATTAAAGTAATTTGTACCAAAATAAAGGATTGTTTTCAATATAAGCCAACGTTGTGAGAAAACAGTTTTTTTTAAACGGGTACTAATTCTTTATTATCTCTTTCTTTTACATTTAATGATCTTTTCGCCTCACTTGACAAGCATATCTGCTTTAGTTATATCTTAGTATTATATTAGCTTATATTTATATTACTAGTATAATTAAAAACCAAAATTAAAAGATATTCAAGCATCAAACAAGAAACATAAACGTAAATCTCAATTCAATTCTCGTTGGGATACGACTCTGGAAGATTTAATTATTACTTTTCCTAAATGATTCTTATTTCTAACGGGATATTTAATATTATATACATACGGCTAGTATGTATTTATACGATATCAGCTACACTCTCATAATCCTAAAGTAACCAATACCAATGTTCCATAAAAGGTGACAAAACCACGCATACACATCCGTAACGATCGGTAATAGTCTCACATGATTGCTCATCCTTAACTCGAACAAGTCTAAAAGGTATAATATCTAAGGGCGAACCTACATTTTGGGGGTAGAATTTAAGGGGATTTTATGCTTTGTAATTTAAATTTCCTATCCATGAGACGCTATTAATAATGGTTTTCGTTACGGTATGTGTTTTAAATTTCAAAAAAATGTACCTCTTATGCTATGTTTTTGATATTTTAGCCATCAATTTTAAAGGACAAAGCAATATGATAAATGAAAAATATAGTTTTTCTAAGGCTTATTTCCCCATACACTTAAGTTGAATCTTTGTTCCCAATGTTCTATAGAAGTACCTGTGAAACGAATTTAATAGGGAACCGAAACGAGGGAAAAGAAACTAGATACTCCCTGGTTTGCTCAATAATGAGATGAAAATGCGATATTATATAACTGGTTAAATCGTCATCCAAGAATTGTCCAATGAAACTTCCTAAGAACTTCTAAGCTTCTTCTCATCAAATATAACCTGTAATCAAAGACAAAGACAACTATACCAAGCATAAAATGTGCGATATACAAATATACAATATGAATTTAGGGTTTGACTCAATAAAGCAGTAAAGATAGGATGAGAGAATTGTCAAACTCATTGGTTTTGCAGGTTTATAACAGAAGAGTACATATTTTAAATGTTATGCAAGTTTTATTTTCAAAAATAATTAAAAACTTTAAGTTTTCTGGACCTGGGCGTTTGACGCCGTCGGGAAAATCCTGACCCCATCACAGGTGTCGTGGTGACGGCGTCGCGTGTAAATCGTGACGCCGTCTCCACGTTCTGTGAAAACAAAATTTTTGTTTTTGATGAAAAATTTCCTGCACTTGATTCCATAAAGTAAATCTTGTGTACAAATAGCTGCATAAAACCTGAGATTTGACAATTTACTCATATGACTTGACACTGACGCGAATTAATCTAAACAATTTATTTAACATGCTTGAACTTGGTTCGAAAACCGAATAAATTCCCCTACACTTATTATTTGCAAAATACCTTTGATTGAAATTAAGCGTGGTTAGAACAAACAAAGCATGAATACAAAGATTTGAGGTATACGAACATGATAGAATAAAATGAAAAAAATAAAACACATGACACTCCTAATGCGCGGGAAAAATAAATATTGGGTTGCCTCCCAAAAAGCGATTTTCTTTATTTTACGAGCCTTGTAGCTAGACTCGAAGTCACACGTTCTTACGTGACTTCTCCTTCATCATCCATTCTCCCTTGGTTGTAATAAGAGTGGGATGCTTGCCTTTGAAATTTTTGCTCCTCCATTGGTTGAACTCCATCTCCCTTTCCAAGTGAAGCTTTATCTTTTCTTCCCATTCCAGGACTAGCCTATTCACAGTCATAGTAGGGGCTATAGGCTTTATGTCGTTCTTGACTCCTTTCTCGGTCATGTAGGGGGAATCAGGTATCTTATGAAAACTTATCTTACTCTTTCTAGATCTTAGAGTTATGGCGCCTTTATCAAACTTAATTGCGGCCTTGGCCATTGTCAGGAATGGTGTTCCTAAGATGAAAGGCCTCTTTTTATTTTCCTTGATATCCAAAATCACAAATGTCTACAAGGTATACATGTTCGCGACCTCAACTGAATACGTCTCAAACAATTCCTATAAGGGTAAATGTACGGAGGGGTAGGCTAGTATAAGAGTCTTATGTCTGTCTTAGCAAGCATTTCGTCGATAAGTTTCATATAAGTAGAGTAGGACATGACGTTTACATCGGACCCTTGATCGACGAGGGCGTTTACTTGTTTAAGGCCCCCTATGCTGCAAGGTATTTTGAAATTCCCTTCGACGTCCTCCTTCTTTGTTGTTGATGGAAATAATGCCTAAAAACATTATTAACATTTTTCACATCTTTACGTTTTGATAATCACAAATTATACATAACGTTTCATTGAAATTAAACGTAAAAAGTAATTGTAGTAAAAATTTCGTTTTGAAAATTATATCACTTAAAGTATGAATAAATAATTGCTTAATACATTTTGTGATCAAGGAAATTTTTTTATTCCACCTCACACTTGTATAAAATGTTGTATTATTTTTATAAACATTCAAAACATTTTCTACAATTAAAAAGATTGTTTTATTCAAAATAAACATTTTGAATTTCAAATTTACGGACCTAAAACGGCTAGAAAAGTTTCAGAAAATCCCCCTACACAAAAGACAAACTAGGGAGCCCCTAGTCTAGGGTGGCCCCCTTAAATACACGGGCGACTCCCTTAATTTTTAGGGACCGCCATATTAAGGGTGACTGCCATAGGTAGACGCTCCTCCAGTTTGTCCTATAAATACTGAAACTTTTCCCACTATTTTCTCACCTTTGCACTCCATTCTTTCTGTTCTAACTAGCCCACACATCTAATTAAAAATCTTTTTGATCATCTATCATAAAGCTTTGTTTCCAAGTGATCCAAGCTTAATTCCTCAAGTGCAAGAGAAGAATACTTCCATCATCAAGTGAAAGGAAGTATTACAACCTTAGGTGTTGTTGCAATCTTATTGAATCATATTATAATTGTAAATCATTTTTGTAAATCTTGTAAAGTTGTGTAGTTGTTAGATCTTGGTGATTGTTGTAAGTATAGTTAGATCTTGGTGATCTTTCCTAGTAGTGTTAGTTAGGTGTAATTATAGTAGTGGATTCCCCCCCCCCCCCCCCCCCCCCCCCCCCCCCCCCCCCCCCCCCCCCCCCCCCCCCGAAGTAGTGTGTGAAGAAAACTAAGGTGTGTAGAAGTTGTTAGTCGTGAAGTCAAGTTGTGTAGTGAAGTTGATGAAGTTGTGTGTAGATTGGTTCTAGCTAAGTTTAGAACTCGACATCTATCTTAGTGTCAGAAATCAAGTATAAGCAAAAGTTTGTGTAGGTTTTCTCGCCATAAGGATGCTTGTTGACATGTATGAAGGAAAACGCTTCGAGTTAGATGCTTGAGGAGTGGGTTGGGCAAAGAGGGTGCTTCGATTACCGAACACTATAATTCTAGGGTTGTGGTTTTATTGTTCTTACTTTATCTCGTGTCTTACATTTTTTTTTCATAACTATCTATTGATTTGTTTAGATAAGTATATTGTTCATATTGTGCAAGTGTTGAATTCACATAAAGTCGAATCTAGAATTTTTATAAACACTTTAAAACCTTAAATTAAAAAGTGGTAAACTATTCAACCCCCCTTCTAGTTTTCCACATTTGTTATCTTCTTCTTGAGGATCGCTTCATAGACAGGCCCCCGAGGTAACACATTATATGTCTTTCCCTTTACCTTCCCAACTCGGGCCCTAGACAGAGAGTCATTGAACCTATTATTATCGACTAGTCCCTCGATTATTTTTTCATTAATCATATGCTTCAAATAATATTCTACAGGCCGAGAACTGAGTACTTCCTCCACTTCTTTCTTCTCAGCCTTTTTTGATTGGGTGTGTTTTTTTGTTTCTGATTCCTTTCCGGTTTCCTTCACTGGTATTTTTCCGTTTCTGTTACAGTAGGTTTTACAGTGTTGTCGAGTGTCTCATCCGTCTTGTCACTCCTTTCTTCCTCTCCTCTTGCTAGAAAGATAGAGTTTACGTTCTTGGTGACGAGGAATTTGGCTTCTTCCCTTATCAATACTTTCTCAGGGGTTCTGCTGGTCATGAGTTCCTTGAGAAGTCTGAACATTTCAGTCATTCTGTCGTTGATCTCCTCGCGTTGCTTGAAAATGGTGTTCTCAAATCTTTCCATTTTTTTGGTGTGTGCTGCCATGTAGTCCCTTACTTGAGCCTCAAAAGTAGTTCCTAATGCTTGGGGTTGAGGGCTTGGGGATGAGGGCTTGGACTTGTATGTTCACGCAAAGTGAAGGGATTCAGCTTGGGTGGCTCGTTATGGCTTTACGAGTGATGGTTAGAATAGACTGCATCGGCATAAGCATGAGGGATATGTGTTGAGCTCCTAAGGGTTGGCCACGATCCCTTTAGTAAGAAGTTAATATGGTATTCGAGCTCAAAAAGTCTTCGGTCATGTGTTTTTTAGATGCCTTGAGGTGTAGAAATAGCCTTGACCGGCTTGACAAATTCTTTTGTGTCATTCCAGCCCTCATGGTCGTAGAGAGCGAGGTTCTCAATGATTTCCCAAGATTCGTCGGCATTCTTATTGCGGAGTTTGCCGGCGGCGGCGCGATCAATCTTGCACTTAAGGATGAAGGAAGCATGATCATAAAGAATTTTGGATTGAAGCTAACGATTCGATTGCTATGATGGAGGGACTTTTTGTTAGTAGTCTTGATAACGAGAAAAAAAAAAAAAATGAGGTCCATGCTTCGGATAATAGATTCTCCATTATGTTTATGTTGGAACATAGGATATTCATTGCGGTAGTTCGACAGGCCTTCTTCCGATGGAAAGAATTGAGCAAGGATAATAGTGTCAGTAGTAAGATCACTCCCATTGTTGGCGTATGGTTCTGCTGAAGACGTTCAAGCAATTGCTAGCTTGATCGCGAAGGGACATTGAAATAAACGCAGGTTGCGTTCGCTCCCTGTTTTCACCGATCATAGCTCAAGTGAATCCACAAGTTTAAGGAAATCCTTAAGGTGTTGGTTTGGATCCTCGGACCGAAGTCCGTGGAATAAGCATCTGTTTTGCACCAACTGGATAGTGTCGGATCGAAGAGGTACCACGTTGTTCCCTACGGGGAGCTTAATGGTATTCTTGTAGCCCTCGTGGCTAGGTTTGGAGTAGTATCCTAGAGTGCGGTTTAGGATTCTAGTTTCCATGGTGGCTTGACGAGTAATGGTTACAAAACAAATTAACACTGAGAAAAGATCGATACGAGGAAAGCTAATATGCGAAAATTTTAACTCTACTTGAAGGATTCAAGAGAGTAGAACTAAGCTAAACTCTGATCAAAACCTAATCTATTTCCCCACGCAGCGGCGCCAATAATCTTTGTTTCGGTTGTGTAAGGGACTTCTTACAAGAAGTTTTACAACTCCATATGCAGTGTACCTAATCGTTGCAGTGTAGTATAGGCAAGACTCGGGGGTTGTTATCGTTCTCTAGGGGAATAGGTTGGGAAGGCTTGATCACGGTCTAACAAAATTCTAAGGGGTTGAGAGAAGATTATTTTTATATTTTTATATTTTATGAAAGTAGTAAATCATATGTTTGAGAGGTTTGGTTGGTTTTAGCTATTAAACTAAATGATAAACTACCGCCTAATGGTGTTAACAATTATAAAATTAAAGATTGTTGTTTATTTATTCATGTATTACTCCTAGATTGAAATTCTCCTAGTGTTTGTTTGCTTTGTCACACTTGTGATGATCTATGTAACTATTTTCCTAAGTCATGAATGAATTACATGAACTCGCCGTCTATTTAATATTCCGTTAAGGCAACACACAAGTAAGGTAGTATGTAGACTATTACAAGGCCACTAAAAGTATATTAAATGCATGTGAAATATATGTAAGAGTGGATCAACATATAAAGGGCAATGGTAGTATGAAGACTGTTAACCCAAATGGTATCCTTTCTACACAAATCTTGTTTTCCTAGACATTATAACAACGCATACAGACAAAAGTGGTTTTTCTAAGACTCTAAACATGCTCATTTTATCACAAGAAGCAACACCACTAAGATCTACATCTTAGGTTTCATACAATCATAAATAAACACAATAGAAGGTTTAGCCAAGCATGTTAAAGATAAAGTAAGAACAGATAAGAATCACACAACAAGACATATTGAATGATTAAGATAGTCTTACTTGATTAAAACATGAATTGAAGGAAGTACAATAGGGTTTTGAGGCCCTAAAATCGTCCCTAACATCTGCTAAACGAACTAGGGTTTGCCCCTTTCTTTTACTCTAAAGTTACCCACTTAAAACCATAAAAATGGATTTGTATATATAGGAAAATCGCTGTGATGGTGTCATGTGTTAATCGTAACGCCGTCATGAATAGAATATTTTAGATAATGGGATGGTTCGTACATCCTGACGCCGTCTGGAGTTCTTGTGACGCCGTCTTGAGATGGGTTGTGACGGCGTTACGTGTAATCTGTGACGCCGTCTCCAGCTGCTGAGTAGAAATTCTTGAGAGATGTTGATGTCAGTTTGTAGTCTTGTCTGTTTCTTCTCCAAATGAGCTCAAGTCATATGTATTTCCTCTAAATTCCTTCCAAATGCTGAATACCTGAAAAGGAACGATTAAGTACCTATTTTGGGCATAAATGCACGATTTAGAGGGTTAAACGACCCCAAAAAGTGTATAAAATGAAACCTCATTAATAAGCATGTACTAACTATCTTTGATCGTGAAAGAATGCAAGCAACACTCAGAGACATACTGAGTAATCAGTTTAGAGATGCTGAAGAATATGCCTACCATTTGGAACAATCACAAAACTACATGGAGAATCAGATAGTTTGGGAAAGCAGGAAGGAGGACTTGAAGCGACCAAAGCTAAATGCTCTTGTTTTCTATGGTCCCTAGAGGAATCCGAATGAACTTCAAGGTATCTATACAACAAGGACCTATTCTTCTTGAAGAATGGGAATACCAAGGAGAAGAGGTATGTTCTCTCACTTCATAAGATTCATGTAGTTCCATTTCCCGAAGAAAATTTGAAAGAAAAGATGAATAGATGGGTAAATAAAGAGTTCAAGACGTTCAAAGAAGAAGCACGGTTGATGATTCAACATTGGTCTGATTCGTGGCATAAGAGGATGTACAAGATCAATCACAGAAAAGTCAGAGATGATGCAGAAGAATTTTTCTCCGATCACAGGATTGTTGAAGTTGTCAAAGTTAATATTGAACAACAACACGGGCTTCATTTCATGAAACAAATCATTGTGATGAGAGAATGAAAAACCATGTAGTTTTTCTGAGGCACACTTCAAGTATCTGAACAAGAATGATATTGAAGATATGTACTACCTTTGCCTGAACAAGAAGGTTAACTATCGTGAGAACAAGTTGCTGAATTCTATCCATATGTTCATCAAAAGCTGTGTGATCTGGGAGAGAGTTCATGACTTCCAGCTGAAAATAGAGAGCTACCAAGTCAAGATCAACCTCACTACACCAACATTGATCTTCCCTGGTATTAAGGAATGTGATCCCTTCTCTATTGTAGATAAACCAACTACATGTTTGATTTACTTGAACATCAACAATGAGAAGAGGTTTATGGATCTAGAAGATCTAGCAAAGTTTTGTGATGCTACGTTGGAAAACATGTTAAAAGAAGTAAAGATGAAGATCTTTAAGACAGAGTTCATAAAAAAGACTCCACTGCTTGGAAGCTTAGACATCAAGATTATGAAAGCTTATTAAAGAGAGATTATGAAGCGTCTAAAGCATCTAGAGTAGATGAGAAGATAGGAGTCATTTGTGAGTGCAAGACCAATTCTATCAACGATGAAGCGTTAAGAATAGTCAACCCTTAGAGGGAGATTGTTAGGATTGAAAAAGTGTTTATTATTCCACATGAATTGGTCTTGTAATAAATAGAATTTTAGTTTTATATATAAATGTAATAAGTCTCATTTGGTCAAACTTAAGTAAATGTTGACCAAATAGACAAAGTAGGAAAGTAGGAGAAGTAGTATAAATACCCCATTAGTCATTAGATTAAAAACACTTAGCCATTGTAACCTCCTTCCTTTCCCTCTCTTTTTCTCTCTTTTAAGAAAATGAAAATGTTTAACAAGTAAATCATCTAGCATCCTCTCTCTTGATCTTAATCTTTCTTATTGATACTTATGCAAACATGATGTATAACAAAGAGCCGACAAAATTAGTTCTTAGAAAGCATAGTAGGTTCCTTCTTCATGATTAGACGAATAATGTTCAGTTTTTAGTGTGAATGATCAGAATGTTCAGTTTGTAGTAAGCATATAAACTTTATAACTATTTTTGTAGCGTTTGTTAATGTTTCAGTACATATAATGTATAATAAATTATGCAGGGCACGTAAACATAAAGTTTGGCGTATGTTTATTATATACTTGGCTATTAACCGGTACAACCCTTACATTCCCGGACCCCCGATGCTATGATAGGAGTCGATTCTACATTTTCGACTGTTGTTAGGTGAGGTTGTTGGTTGTGATCAGAAAATTGAAGCGGCGGGTTCTGTAAAGGATGTAACAAACAAAGAAGAACATGTGAACCAGAATAAGATGCCCTCTTTGAAAAACCTTGGCCAATCTATGGTCGAAAATCCTAAGGTATTATTTTAAGTCAATTTTTTCCATTCGTCAATAGAGACTGTTGTGAGTTAAAATGGGTTTAAAATTCCCAGTCTTTTAAAAGAAATTATGAAGTGTTAAATTTTGCGCACTGAAACCGTATATATAATCATCTTTTATGTAGCTTGCGGATATACATTATGTACCATTATATAATATTTATAACTACGTCCAAAATACAATGCCAAACACCCATTAAGTACCGAT
Source organism: Tanacetum coccineum (assembly GCA_026074375.1). Taxonomy (NCBI): domain Eukaryota; kingdom Viridiplantae; phylum Streptophyta; class Magnoliopsida; order Asterales; family Asteraceae; genus Tanacetum; species Tanacetum coccineum. The sequence goes on along the minus strand of BQNB010005203.1, from coordinate 54,956 downwards.
ACATAATGTTACAAAAAAACGATTAAAAAAACCTATAGATGGGTTGCATTATGTACCATTAAAAAGCTTATAATTATGTTCAAAATGAAATTCCAAACACCCATTTAGTACCCTTATATAATGTTTCTCAAGACTGTTACGATGGCCTCATAAATTCGGTTAGAATAATTGGTGGCTCACTTTTTTATATGTCTAAATGGTTATTTAAAAAGAATTGTGTATCAAATATTATATCATTACAATAATATTAAGTTTAGATTATAGTTTCAACAAGGTTTTACACACGTTTTATTTGTCTTCACCCAAATGTAACAGCAAAAAATTGGGATACACAATTTGTCCATATAACTCATCACGTAAACGAGCAACTTACCATCCTTATCCATGTAAGACTTTTCCTCTTTTAATTTACTTTTAAACTCATCGCCAGTTGATTTTTAATTGTGTTTACGTGTTCATATTGGCTCGTAGGGACCTCATATTAAGCATGATCCAGAACACATATCCATATTTTTAGTTGCATTAAGCATAGAGAGGAGAACAAGAAAGAAATGTTTAGAATATTGGCAGTATAATGCACAATAGTTGTATTTGTTGTTACATAAACCCAAATGTCAACCAAGGAATTACTATAGTGCATTATTTAATACTACAATTGAATTTGAACGTAGGTGTTGATTATTGCTCAAATAAGCTTTTAAAGTATTTGCCAAGTTCAAAGTTGTGTACCAAAATAAGCTTGAAAGCATGTAAGTTTAAGAAAATTTAAATAAGAAAATTTAAATAAGAAAATTCTGGAATCATAACTTTTTTAGTAAGAGAAGTGGTACGAGATAAAAGTTAGCAAATAGTATACTAGAAACATGGGTGGGCGAAGTCTACTCAAGACAAAAACCGCAAGTTCCTCATGTTGTTGCGTGATCAAATGTCTCTTATTCTTCAATTAGACAGTCTATGGGTCTGATTTTATTACGGCAATAGACATATATTTACACAGTGGGCACCTTATGTACACACGAGAGGAGTGAGATTAGACGCATGTATGGTAGTAGGGGGAGTCACACAGCGGGAGATCCAACACGAGAGTGGTATCTGTTATGACAGTGGCGTGTACACAGTAGGTGGGTCATAGGAGGACTACAGTATAGATATCTGTGACTTACTTCGATAGGTGTAATAAAAAGTTGGCGCTCATGATATACTATCTTGCGATTCTTGATTATAGTATATGGTGCGCGTGTCGGGTGAGAGGAGAGTAGGGAGAGATCAACATATGTGTTAGAGCGTCACATATATAGACGACACATTCGATTAGATTACTGTTAGAGGTACACATTAGAAGTGGTATACTTTTTAAGATCTGTGATGGATAATATTTAGCACTTATATGACACATAGTGTCTTTACCTTTTCTGGATATAGGTGTCCTTTATTGTAATCAAGAGCAAACTTATCATGTGTAAGTCTCTTTAGGAGGACAACAGTCGCGTTTGATGTTCGTTCTATGGGGAGTCCTAAGGTAATACTATGATCTTGGCGGGGGGGGTCTTGTATAGGATCTCTTCATCGTTAGAAAAATAGTTTAAATTAATTAAGGTTTAAATTTTTTTTGTGTTTAATAAATAATTGTTAGTGGTTACTGGTAATGAATGTGTGTTAATTTTTCTAATTCAAGATTATCTACCTGTTGAACAATAGGATACATGCACGTTCTCTATTATTCTCTTAATAAGATGACGATACCTATTTACGTTTGTTTGTTGTTGTTTCTTACTTTAGTTCGAAACAATGTAATTGGTGTACTAACAGAGATTCACAATTAGACTAAGCTACAATTTGAGTATAGATCATAATGTTCTATGAAGATTAATTCAGACAACTCTATTTACCATTTTGGCGTACATAGGCATGAGTGAATTACGTGTCTGAGCTGATATGGTTACACACGTTAGTCTGGTGTTATAGTTTTATTGATGGGATGAGTTACATCGTACATTATGAATTCTTGAGAGTGAGGTCTCTGACACATGATGCTTCATATGAATATTTCACGCATCTACACTATTCTGTGAAGAGAGGCGTTAAGTGAGACAGAGTTACAAACTAGGGCGACAATTACATTTAACGGAGGACTTGGTTGTCAATAGTATGTTTATTTTAAAGCGAATCTTGAGAAGTCTTGCGATTTACACTTGCGAGCAGACACTCATGCGTTGATACGAGACTCGTAGGAGGTGATATTGTTGTGTGACTTAACACTGTGGATGGTCTTCATTATGAGTGGAGTATTGTAGAGCGAGTATAACAGATAGATTGTGATATGTCACAAAGTAGGTCGTGTCACGGACAACTTGATTTAGATTGATTTTTAGTATTTGTTATATGTAAAATGTATTTTATTATTGAATATGATTTTTAAAGAGTGTTTAGTTTGAATAAATTTAATTGATTATTGATTATAGTAAGATAAATTGAAAAAATTTATTATTGGTATATAGAGCACACGATTTTTTTAGTTATTTGATAATTTGTTAGGTTACTTATATGTTTCATTTGCAAATAAGCTTTTTTTTCAATCGGCCAATATATTCATTTGTTTCCGTCTTTTGGCTTATCGCGTAAACATTACTTATAAGTTATTTTTGTTTTTCTTACAAATACCCGTGAATTTCACGGTCTTTTTTAAAACAAAACAGTCTTATCTAAGGTACTACAAAGTCTTTAATTTACATATAATCTTATCACTTACTTCAGTTTTACTCTTATTTTTGTTTTATAAAAATTGTTAGGTGTTTACGGAATGAATGTGGGTTACTTTTCTAATTCAAGATTATCTACCTGTTGAACAATAGGATACATGCACGTTCTCTATTATTCTCTTAATAAGATGACGATACCTATTTACGTTTGTTTGTTGTTGTTTCTTACTTTATTCGTGCACGTAACTACTTAATGAATCATTTTTTTTAAAATTTCCCGCAGTTATGCGGGTCTTTAAGCTAGTTACTATATATATATATATATATTGCTAGTCCTCTAACCCGCCCAACGGGCGGGCTACTTTCGTAATATACTGTACGTAATTTTATTTTACGTAATACGTTATCTCTATTAGTCTTTTAAATTTCCATTGGATATGTTTTAACCTTCACTTGGATATCTTCTTCCCATTAGATATCTTTTAATACTTTGAAAAAAGTCACAGATTTCTATTGAATATGCTTTAAAAGATTGAAAATTTTGAAAAAAATACAAAGATTAATGCATATCTACCCTTGCCACATTTTAATAATTGGAAAAAAGTCAGAGATTTCCATTGGATAAATTTGGCCATCTGGTTTTAATGTTTAAATTTACGTTTGAAACGGATATCTCGTAAAATTTCGTTGGATATGTTTTAATGTTTAAATTTATGTTTGAAAAATTGTCATTTGATATCTTGTAAAATTTCGTGGAATAAGTTTGTAAAGTTTGTTTTTAAAATTTGCATGCCATGTCATCGATGAGCTAGGCGATAAGGTGGTAATGATGTCTCATGGTCTCCTCTATTATATAGTGCGGAGATGTGAAGATAGATTTTTTCATAATGCAGCAGCATTTGTTTTGAAAGAAAATGAAATAAGATATAGATAATATAACCCATATTCATAGCCACACACAAAAAACAATGATTGCTTTCTCAAATACACATCATTCATTTTTCACATTTCAGTTATCCACATAAACAGATAGCAGAGCAAGGTACCTTAAATCTATCTTCTAATCAAAGCATGTGATGATCATATTCGTTTTGCGTGCAAATATTATTATGCGTTTCTGTTTTTCAAACAATATATCATACATTTTCACTCCTGTTTATAGGCCTCTAGAACTTTCTTTTCAACTATACAAATGTTTAAGGGTAAGCTATAAATGAACAAATATCATATTAGGTGTTAATTCTACTGGTTGTGATCTTGAAGCTTACCCCAAAGCAAGATGTTAACCATGTTTCTATTAATTACGTGATAGTTATATTGTTTAGTAGTTTGAAAGAAAAATAAAACTTTTAGAAGTTTTACATGAAAACAGTTTGCTATGCGTCGACCAAAAGGTCGGAAACCATGGTTACCAAAAAAATAAACTTACGTGATAGTTAAAATTGATAATTTGAAAGAAAAATAGTTCAGTTTGTGTCAAAGATTCAATCCCATTGTCTGATTATTTTGTGTGTTTTGTAGGTCTCACCAAAAGCTAATATTCCGAGTAATGGAGTTTGTATTACCAATCATTGGTCATGTTGTTGAATCTTTAATGATGCCTGTCAAGAAACATTTGGGCTATATCTTTTCCTCCAGAAACAATGTTAGGAACATGAATACTAGATTGAAGCAATTGGATGGTAAAAGCGTTCATGTCAGAGAGCATATGGAAACAAACATTACAAGGCAGCTGGAGATACCTCCTCAGGTACATGGTTGGTTGGAAGAAGTCGAAAAGATTAAGGAAGATGCTGACAGCATTTCAAGTAACTACAATGGCTGTTTTAATGTGAAGAGGAGGTACCAATCAGGAAGAAATGCATTAAAGACCACTGAGGAGATTGGACGTCTTATTAAGGAGAACGCTGAAATAACCTGGAGCGATACCCAAAAACCTCTTGGAAAAGTGAGTTTTAAAAAAGGACCCACTTCTGTACCCTCAAATGGTGATGCCAAAGATTACTTCAAATCACGAGAGAAGATTTTTGAGGATGCAATCGGGTTCCTTCAACAAGATCACAAGCTGAAAGTTATAGCGCTATGCGGAATGGGTGGTGTTGGAAAAACCACAATGATGGAACAACTGAAAAAGACTGTCAAAGATAGGAATATGTTTGGTTGGATTGTGAAGGTGGTTATTGGGCAGAAGATCAACACGTTTTCAATTCAACAAACTGTAGCAGAATACATAGGACTATCTTTAAATGAAACTAGTAAAGCTGCAAGGGCTGATCGTCTTCGTATTACGTTTGAAAAGATGTCGCAAGAAGGTAAAAAGGTTCTAGTAATATTGGATGATGTGTGGGAGATGGTCGAACTCAATGATATTGGATTAAGCCCTTTGCCAACCGGCTTCAAATTGCTGCTAACATCACGAAATGAAACTATTTGCACACAAATTGCAGTAGAAGCTAATTCGGATTTTAAAGTAGTTAGAGTGAATGTCATGGAGGAGTCGGAAGCAAATAATTTCTTTGGTCAAATCACAGGAGTTTCAGAAGAGTCTGATCCGGTGCTCAATGAGATAGGGAATCAAATTGTGAAAAGATGTGGATTTTTGCCCCTAGCCATCAAACTCATTGCAACAACCCTTAAATCTCAAGAAAATTTTGTATGGAGAGATACACTTAACCGTTTGAAGAAAAGTGATCTTGATAAAAATGTGCAAGAAATTATTGAAATTAGCTACACTTTTATACGAGAAGAGGATGTTAAAGCGATTTTTCTGCTTTGTGGCTTGTTTCCAGATGACTTTAATATTCCAATTGAGGATCTGACAAGATATGCATGGGGGCTTAAATTGTTAAAGGAAGTTCCTACTTTGGGTGATGCTAGAGACAGGACAAAAACATGTGTACGCAATCTCAAAAATGCAAATTTATTGATTGATAGTGATTACCTCGAGTGTGTCAAAATGCACGATCTTGTTCTTGCTTTTGTGCTAGGAGAAGTTTCTAAAGGTGACCATCCGTGGATCATTAACCATGGTGATATTTCGAGGTGGAGTAGGGCTGAGATGAGCAGGTCTTGCCAAAAACTTTCCTTGACCTGCATGGGTATGACCGAGTTTCCAAAAGAATTTAAATACCCGAACCTAACACTTCTGAGACTTATGGGTGGAGATAGAACACTGAAGTTTCCTGAAGATTTCTATGAAAAAAAGGAAAATCTTGAAGTTATAGTGTATGAGAAAATGGAGTATCCCTTACTTCCAAGATCACTTCAATGCTCCACTAAGCTTCGAACGCTCATTCTCCATCAATGCTTGTTGATGTTTGATTGCTCTCCTATTGGAGATCTTTCGACTTTGGAAGTGTTGAGCTTTGCACATTGTGGCATTCGGAAATTACCATCCACGATCGGGAATTTGAAGGAGCTAAAGCAATTGGATTTGACAGGTAGTGAAACGCCCCAATTGTTTTATTATTATTTAATATTCAGTACCCCTATACGCCGTATAGGATGATTATCTATACACCGTGTAGGAAGTCACCCTATACGCCGTATAGATCTTAATTTCTAGTATTCCGAAAACCGCACATACACAACTCGGAGATTCTTCAAACTTTAAAGACACTTTTCATACATTACAAATATCATGTTCAAGCACAAATCTCATGTCTAAGATGCACGAAAGCTCTATTCCATCACCTACCGTGAATGGTACATTCCATTACCCCGAATGGTGCATTGCATTACCCCGAAGGGTACTACTTCACATAAACTTTATCACACTTTGCACATTTCATTCTCGACATATCAACGTATAAACTTTACACTTTACCATTCTCTATACGTAAGGTTTAACACATCTCATTCACGTAACCTCTTCCTATTATCACATACAACACATTTACGCATATATAAACATCACACACAAACACTTGGCTAATCACATATACAAACTTAACACACTGAACTTTGACTCTTCATTTATATACATCATCATACTTTAACATTCTTAAACACCTTTTGTCATTTACATAACTTCACGTTCTTTGTCACTTCGCTTGTTCATGTATGATGATACCTTCAACATAGCTTAATCACGACATATTAATCGTATTAGCTTTAAAAAAAACCTCACTTTCCACCTCTTTTAAAAATAAAATATCTTGCAAACGGTAAATCGTCAAGCGACAAAAAATACACTATCGCGACGAGAATTAAATCATCTTTCTATAGAGAGGCACTTCTATATACTTTCGACGAAATTTTTTTTGAATTTTTTTTGTTACGTCTAGAAAAATAACATTATAAATCACATGTGAATTCATAAAATCACATGTGAATATTTGTACAATAGGCTTTATAAGTTGTGTTACTTAAAATTAAGTTTTGTGCATCTAAAGGTTTTACCATAAGTTTGTATTACTTAAAAATTTCTTGTGCATTTAAGGAGGAGGGAAGTGCCTCTCTTTTATATTATGTAGTATAGATGTATCAAAAAGTTGTATTTTTGCTATATATGAAATTATCCGATAATATCCCTAAATAAAAATCTGATTTTATAGTTGTTTCGAAAAAGGCAGAAATTTTCCTTTAACTCTCATTTTTGACATTTTGTACCCCGAAGTCCATTGACTAACTTTTTTGGTTTTGGTGTGTAACAGGTTGTGTCGATCTTCAAATTGATGAAGGTGTTTTTAAAAGTTTGGTGAAGCTTGAGGAGCTTTATATGAAGGTTTCCCGTGGAAAGCGTATTAATTTCACGGATGCCAACTTAAATGAATTGGCACATTGCTCAAGGAATCTTTCTGCATTAGAGATTCAATTCTTTGAAAACAAGGCTCAGCCAAAGAATATGTCGTTTAAGAAACTCGAAAGATTCAGGATCTCTGTAGGAACTGCTGCTGAGATCAATGGATCTCGAATGGAAAACAATCAAACAGTATGCACTCATTCGAAACACGTTGAATTGATCACTACTAAAGATGAATGATGGAATCTAGATTGAATGATGTTGTTTCAAAAACAGGAGGTGCTTTTTTTAGAGGCGAATGGTATGATTTGATCTTGTAGAAACTTTTGCGTGGCAATCTGTGCGGTCCTACTAGTCAATCGTTTTTTAATTTTAAGGGAGGGTCTTGCATTTTCCAAGTGTGCCGACTTGAGATACCTTTTCACAGTCCCGGTAGCTAATGGTTTGGTGAAGCTTGAGCGACTGACAATTATGGAGTGCCCTGTTATGGAAGTAGTAGCATATAGTGAACATGGTGCCCAAGGCGTAATCAAGTTTCAAGAGCTAAAGTTTTTGAAATTGTCTGATCTACCAATGTTGGTAGGTTTCTGCAACACTATTAGTTTAATTGAGCTACCACAATTAGTAGAGTTGATACTTGACGGCCTTCCAAATTTCACGAGCATTTATCCCGAGAATCAGTCATCAACATCTTCTTTGTCTAGTTCTGCAATTCAACCTTTCTTAAGCAAAGAGGTAATATGTGTATGTCGAAATATTAATTGCCAGTCACACATATAAGTGTCAATATATATATAACAAACTAGGCCTATATGTTGTGCAGGTTGTGATCCCTAAGTTGGAGACATTGAGAGTTTCTAAGATGGAGGCATTGCAAAATATATGGCCTTACCAATTTTGCAGCAGCGGCGAAGTTAACAGTTGCATACTGAGAGAAATTGAAGTGACAAAATGTGATAATCTGGTGAATATTTTTCCGAGCAATCCGATGCCATTGTTGCATCATCTAATTCGTCTCCGTGTTCAAAGTTGTGGTTCCTTGGAATTTATATTCAATATTGACGTGGAATGTGTTGGTGAGATTGAGGAGGGTTGTAGCAGCTTGAGATTCATTGATATATATACCTCAGGGGAGATCAGAGAGGTGTGGAGGTTGAAAGGTGTAATTAATCCTGATGTCATCATACGTGGCTTCCAAGCAGTTGAAATCATATACACAGTTAGCTGTAAAAGTTTTAGAAATTTGTTTACACCTACCTTTGCTAGGTTTGATTTGGGCGCACTTGAGCGCCTTAACATTGATGGTGCGTATGAATCAGCTGAACGGAGCCATGAGGTATGTAATGTCATTCTTATTCCTACTTTCAGTTTCAACTTATAGAAGGAATTCCACATCTCAACTGAATTAGATATTCACATTTGTTTTATGTGATGATAGCTGCAGATGAATGACATAAACAGGGGAGAGATATTACAAGTTGATGATATTATTCCGGATGTTAATGTTGCAATTCCATTTCATGTCTTATCTACGTTTCATCACCTCAGATACCTTGTTATAAAAAACCGTGCTGATGTTGAGGTGGCGTTTGAGATAGAGAGTGCAACCAGTAAAGATTTAGCAACAAGTCAAAGGGATAATCAACAATCACCGCTCCTTCCCTACTTGGACCTCTTAAACTTATATGGGATGGAGAATATGAAATATGTGTGGAAGTGTAATTGGAATAAATTTTTATGTTCAACGACACAGCAGAAATCCTCTTTCCAGAACCTGAAAATCATATATCTTCAAAAGTGCAATAATGTAAAGTATTTGCTCTCACCTTGCATGATTAAAATTCTTTCCAGCTTAGAGGAAATTTACATATATCGTTGTGATGCTATTGAAGAAGTTGTTTCAAATAGAGATGACGAATATGAAGAAGTAGCTACATCTTCCCAAACAGACACTACTTTCTTACCCCGTTTCGACTGTCTCCGTCTTTATAATCTGCCACACCTAAAGCTTATTGATGGTACCGTCAAGGTATGTTTTTCTTTTAACAAATCCTAATCCTATGCATAGTCAACTATATTTGTGAGTGGGAGAATGATTTGATAAAAATGATATATGCTAATTTTGTTATCACTTATATATGAGCGTGCTTGGGATTGCTTAAATATCGAGCTCTTTTTAACATAGATAAACGGTAGTGTTTGAAAAATACCTTTTTAAAACATAAATTTTCACATTAAAATTCAAATAATGTTACCTTAATTAAATAATTTTCTTAACTTTGTTCTCATCAAAAATCTTATCTTAACTACATAACATGAGAAAAGTTTAACATAGATCCAAAAATTAGTATAGATCGAATAATTTTTTCATCAAATTAAAAAAAAACCCACTTTCCATCTTTAAAAAAAAATTAAATATCTCACAAACCGTTAATCATTACGCAAAACAAAACATACTATCGCGACAAGAATTAAATCATCTTTCTATAGAGGGCACTTCTATATACTTTCGACGAACTTTTTTTTCCAATTTTTTTTAGTTACGTCTCGAAAAATCACATGTGATTTTATGAAAAAAAGATCTAGAAAGTAAGATTTTTTTATTTTGATGAAAAAAATGAGTGGTTGAGATTTATTCATTTGGTCTATATTATATTTTGGGTCTACATTGATCTCAACTCTAAAGAGGTTTATCCCTTATTCTTGAAAATTTAAGAATCTTGAAAACTTGATCTTTATATATGGAAATACACGATTAGTAGTAAATTGACTTTAACTCTTAGGATTTTGCTAACAACCACCCAATGGGTGTTGTATAAGCTTTCCGTAATTAAAAACATTCCCATGTATAAACTTACTTCATATTAATATATACCTTATTAAAACTCACTTACCTTAATTATATGTGTTAAGGTCATGTATTTCGGGAAATGATTAGTTCACATTTGAAATTATTTTTAATTAGGAGAAGCTTAAACAACACACATAGGGTGGTTGTTAGCAAACTTCATTAAGTTAGATAATTACGTGCACTTGTTGATTCATGAATTTCATGCAATGGTGTTTTGTTTAGTTGAATGTGATATATTTATAGAATTTGGAAATACGTACGTATCTTGATATAATTAAGTGAGATAATTACGTGCACTTGTTGATTCATGAATTTCATGCAATGGTGTTTTGTTTAGTTGAATGTGATATATTTATAGAATTTGGAGATACGTACGTATCTTGATATAATTAAGTGAGATAATTACGTGAATTTAAATTGTGCATGGATTATGCTTTCTATTGTTAAGTTGTTGACGATAATCTCTCATATATGCAATTTTTTTATTTATTACTTTTGAATCTCTTCTATGAGTTTTTTATGTTTATCAGGTTTTTATCATTGTTATTGTGTTGCTTTATAACACATAAATAATTTTTTAAGGGTTTTATATGATCATTTATTTCTTATTATCATTGTTGTGTCTTTGATTTTTCTTATTTGGATTGTTTCTTTAAAGCTTTGAAGGTGTTGGTTTATGGTATATTCCAATTCGACTTTGCAAAAGCAAAGCTCGATAAGTCTTATATAAACCGAAAACCAAACCGAAAATAAACCGACAACCGAAAAACCAAACTGACACAAAACCGAAACCGAATGGTTTCTAAAAATCAAAAACCGAAATTTTTCAGTTCGGTTTCGGTTTATATACAAAAACTGAACCAAACCGAACCATGCTCACCCCTAATTCATGCAATGGTGTTTTGTTTAGTTGAATGTGATATATTTATAGAATTTGGAGATACGTACGTATCTTGATATAATTAAGTAAGATAATTACGTGAATTTGAATTGTGCATGGATTATGCTTTCTATTGTTAAGTTGTTGACGATAATCTCTCATATATGCAATCTTTTTATTTATTACTTTTGAAATATTCCTAAATTTTAGAAAATTATTCGGGATTACTATAGAGATTCTCACTTGAATAGTATATTATTATGTGATCACTGCTCAAAATAAAAGATGAGCAAAAAAGTAATTAGGAAAATTTATATAAACTTTCATGTTTTATGCTGTTAACGTTTCTTGTACGTGTTTTTCTGTATATTGTTTATTTAAGCAACACGTTCATGTGACCATTAAAGTGATATTTTGGTTACACAAAACACTTGACAAAAATATAATTAATATTTTATAAAACTTCATGGGTACTCATCTAGTTTTAAAAAAATGCATGACAACTTTTGACAACATTTTTTGAATGAGTTTCTATAAAAATAAAACGAGTTTCTATAGAAAAAAAGAGGAGACTTTGCGACTTTTTTTTTTGTATTTAGTTGTAACATTTATATTTTATAAAAATTCATTAACAAACTCTACTATACAAGACACCATATTACAACTTTTATTTATTTATTATATAGCCACGAAGCAGTCAATTCCATTAATTATTATGTGTACACTAATTTTTCATACCATATAGTGTTCTCGGGTGGGTTTTGCTGCTCCATCATTATGCCAATATTCCAGAAAGACAGAGATCCATAAATGTGAGACGTTAGCAACTCTGGTTCCATTCAGTGCAGTGGGAAAATTACAAAAGCTTGAAGAGCTGAAAATATCCTATTGCCAGTCACTACAGGAGATATTCGAAACTAAAGGGGTCAACAAGAATGTTGGTGATGCAATTGGTGATATACTTCCTCCGGTGACAATTCCAAGGTCTGCGAATATGACTTGGCTTGAATTGCCCAACTTAAAGATATTGCGGATTAGCAATTGTCACCTTTTGGAACATATATTTACACGTTCCACACTTGATAGCCTCAAGCAACTTATAGAGTTGACCATAAAAAAGTGTAATGCAATGCAAGTGATTGTGAAGGAAGATGGAAATCACGCATCTAAAACTGTTCTCTTTCCCCGTCTGAAGTCTCTTACACTAACCGATTTACCAAATGTCGAAGGTTTCTTCTTGGGGATGAATGAGTTCCTATGGTCAATATTGGATGAGGTTAAGATCTATGGTTGCCCAAAAATGACGACTTTCACATCTGGTCGCTCGATGACTCCAAAGCTCCTCTATATACATACAGGCATTGGCAAGCATAGTCTTGAATGTGGTCTCAACTTTCCATTGTCCAATGCATCACATGAGGTATGTTATTGCCATGATTTCATCAACAAATCAATAAATCTCTGTTTCCGTTATTATTTGGCAATTAAATTTGTTTCTGGTTGTGTGTCTACCTGATGATGAATTATGTTTGTGTTTCTCTATTAGGAGATTCAGCTCCATAGCTCAAGTATGTGTTCGAATCCAAATATAAGAAAGCTACTTCAATTCCCTTGGTCTTTTTCAAATCTAGAAAAGCTTCAAATATATTCCGAGGAAGTAAAGGAGATATTTGAAGTAGTAGATTTGGAAAATGATGATGTGAATGAAAAGCAATCTGTTGTGGTATTTCCAAAGCTAAAAGAAGTGACTCTGGAATGGGTTGATAGTATGAGGTATATATGGAAGAGCAGTAGGTGGATAACATTGAACTTTCCAAACCTTACAAAAGTGTTAATTGATGGATGTGCGCTTCTTGAACATGTTTTCACATGTGGCATGGTTAGGAGTCTATTACAGCTACATGAGCTTGAAATTAGTAGGTGCCGTAATATGGAGGTAATTGTCAAGAAAGCAGAAGATTCTGACACTAGAGCTACTGATGTTGTTGTGTTTCGTTCTCTGAAATCCATAAAACTTGGTTCCCTTCCAAATCTCAAGGGATTTTGCTTGGGGATGGAGGATTTTCTATGGCCATCATTAGATACTTTGGAAATCAAAGACTGTCCACAGATAACGGTTTTCACGTGTGGACAATCAACTACTCCACAGCTAAAGGTAATAGACACATCTTTTGGATTGTGTTACGCAACAGAAGACCCAACCTCCTTTATAAAGGCCAAACAACAAGAGGTACGTGATCTCTGTCAGATATTTACATGTTTATCATATTCAGGGGTTTGAATCACTCTATTAATTAATACTTCTATTCTCCTACAGGGATTGCAGTTCTGAGGAAACACCAAGTTTATACCTGGAATTTAGTGATGCATTATTTTGGTATGTAATTTGACGTCAAGAATATTAAATAAGTAAGATTGCACCTGTGTACAGGGTCCATGCCTCAACCTTGCTTCTAGTTTTCATTTGTGCCTTTACCTTATTTGGAAAACTTGTTCAATCTCGATGAATGAATATAAATAAGCTATGATGAGTTCCAGCAATCTGTGCTATTTGGGGTGAAATCAGTATACATGCCATTTATTACGACGCATAGTTAGAATCATGCCATTTATTTTGGTATGTAATTTGATGTCAAGAATATTGAATAAGCCGAAACTTGTTTCTCAACCATATGTGAACTGACTTTTTCAATATCGATCAACTAATACAAATAGGCTTTAATAATGAGTTCAAGACCACAAGGGTAACATCGGGAAAGTTGTTACCACATGCGAGAGGTCTCGTGTTCGAGCCTCACCGTGAGGCTTTTCCTTCACGAGCAGGGTTTATCCTCTAACGTGAAGGTTCGAGTTTTGCATACAGCCCAATTGAATGTCACTGTGAGCTCGAATCACTAACAACTAACTTGCCATTCTAAAAAATTAATAATAAAAAAATAATGAGTTCATCTTGAATGCACACGTAGGGGTGAGCAGAAAAGAAAACCGAACCGAGAAGGAAAAACAATAACGAACCGAACTATCAAACCGAACCGAATTCGCCAATACCCGTACCGAATACAATACGGGTTCTCGGGTGGGATATGGTCTTTGGCAAACCGAAACCGGGAAAGAAAACTGATTTTACGTTAATATATTATTTTTTATAAATTTATATATATATATATATTTATATATATATATATATATATATATATATATATATATATATATAAGACCATTAAAATTTTATCCTAATATAAAAAAAACTTTTTATGCTTCAAAAGTTCAAATAATATTTTTTTTGCTAAATATCTATGTAATTATATATTTTTTTTAAAATAAATGGTATAATTCGCGTCAACCCGAAAACCGAACCGAATTCAAATTCGGTTTCCGGTTCAGTTCGGTTGAATTCTAGTTCGGTTTTCGGGTTGACTGAATTTTTTTTTTAACCGAACCGAACATCCGAAAAACACAATAAACCGATATCGATCTTACACCCCCTAATGCACAGGTACAACCTGCAACATAATCTGCAAAAGTCCTTTTAGTAGCCGGGGTTGAGAAAAAAGTTGTCTTAGATTGGGTCCACCAAAACCCTTATATTCGGGCATCTTCAAAAGTCCTTTTAGCAGCCGGGGTTGAGATAAAACAATGTATATATTCTGACATTGCAACGTGGACTCATTTTTGACCTCTTCTCTTTTAATGATTTCATATAAAATTAGTATTTTACTTTTATCAAATGTTTAAACTATACATATTAGTGTAGGCCCTTCTACCTATTTCCAACCCAAAATATTAGACTCTATCCAAATTCAAAAATTAAAGTTATCCATTAACCTAAACAAAGAGGCCCTAAGTTTCTTATAAAATGACATCGTGTTTGTTAACTTCGCAAATCAAACATCTTTTTAACATTAGAATTGAAAGAAAACATGGTCTATACACAATTTTTCATGACTAAACACAAACTAAAAAAATATAACTTATAAATTATAAGATCAATGCTTAAGTATCAAACTGAGAAACATGATTGGTGATAGTCTCAAATCCGTGACTATTTTAAGGAACAAACTATAAAAATTCGACTTAGGGGGGCTCGCTTCAGCAACAAATAGATAAGAATCTATCAAAACAACGGCCTCTTGTCGCTTGCATCGATCGATAATGCTTTTCTTACCCATAACTAAAAACAAGACAATTAAATTACAATATGATATCGATCTTTCTAGCTAATAGCTCAATCAGTTAGCAATAAACTAGTTATCAAATCAACATAACTAACTAAAAATATTCACCATTCCGTCTACTATGTTGTGTCTCATATAATCATAAATAAACTTATATAGCTAAAATCTTAGTTGATTGGAGGTTCAAGGTTTTTGTAGACTTTTAAAAGAGTAACAAAAACTCGGACATCAGAATCCATAGACTTTAAATCTATAAGATTCTAACCAAAGAATTTAAATAAAAATAGGAACAATATATATTTACAATATGACTGGATTACCAAAATTTTAAGAGTTTGGAGTTAAGGAGGGAGAACATAAGAGGAAAAACAGGGACGTATTGTGATAATGTAGGTTTTCTTATTCTTGTTTAAGGGGGTTTCATGTTTAAAAAATATTAGGAAATGGGCTGTAACGTTACAAGTAAGTGGGCTTATTGTCTGTCATTACTCTTATATACAATTCACAAATGGTCGGTGGCACTGTAGCTGCTACAGTGCTTGCTACAGTGCTACAGTACCGGCCCAAAATCTGGCTCAAAGTAAAAAAAAAAAATTACAAAACGGACCCTCAACTTTTAACTGTTTACGACTTTTTTACATAATTTAAAAAATAAAAAAGGCCCCTCAAGTTTCTTTTATTCGCAACTTTTTTACATAAATTTTTTAAATAAAAAATATACGGACAGAAATGCTTCTGGACCACGAATAAAATGAGACCAGTATTGATATGTTCCATCCACGAATAAAAAGTTTCATAAACCGTGTTGCCCCCGCCGCAACGCGCGGGTTAAATTCCAACTCGTTGAATACAAACACAAAACTAATTTTTCAATCCTATAATACCCCTAAATTAAAATAGTGATGGTACTATTATTCTTGATAAAATATTTTAATGATGCAAATATCCATAACATGTGAGTTAATACAAAATTCACCAAGTCATTTTTAAGAGTGATGATTTTAAACCACTCTTTAAATTGATTAACACACTCAAATTATGTTTGTTTTGACATTTATATAATTACACCACTTGATAGAGTGTGTTAATATTAATGGTATATAATAGTCATGACACATATCTTTTTGAGTGTGTCAATCAATTTAAAGAGTGTGCAAGAATTGTTGAGAAGAAAAAGAAATCGACGATATCAAGACTCCCCCTTGATGTGAGCTCCCCCTCGTTTTGGGGCACCAAGGGATCGATCTCACGAAAATTGATTGCTATAAAACAAGGTTAGAGGAACAAGTGCAAGACAAATATCCTTGAAACATATAACATCATAGCAATACATGCAATTTTAACCATAAAGAAGTTTCATTCAACACATGATAGATCAATACCATAGTGGTATGATCATTACAAGATAAGGTAAACATACATTAAGACATAAAACATAAAGTAGTAAGTTCTTGAATCATAGTAGATGCCATAATCAAAAGTTGGTCATTCGATTATTTAGGGTAGATTAATCATTTGAAGATGATTAACTAAAGAGAGAAAATGGTGAGGTTGGTGAGTTACGGTTTGAAGGAGTGCGGGTTTGAGGTATGAGACGGGTAAGAAGAAAGTGAATGAAGTTAATTTCGTTTCTCAAGGAATAGAATTGGTTTCAAGAGTATCGACAACAATAACAAAAACTTGAGTAAAATTCAACTTGACCATGAGATGGTGGATTAATTTGTTGTGGTGGTGGTGAAAGTGGTGAATGAGTATAAGCATTGGAAGGGTTATTATGTGTATCAAGGATGGTGGAGATGTTGTGTAGTGAGTTGATCATTTCATCTCTTAGAGGGTTATGAGAAGATGACAAAGGAGGTTGATGAGGGACTTGAGGAGGAAGTGAAGGTGATCCATTTTGGATGGAAGATGATGGTTTTGAAGTGGATGTGGTTTAAGCAAGACATTAGTGATAGAGGATGATGGATGAAGAGGATGAAGATGATAGTGAGAATTGGGTGATTAACTAATGGGAAGATGTGAGATTGTAGGATATCATATTTCACAACCCGGTGATGATTCTTGGGGTTAGCCGATTCTAGATAGAGAAACACATAGAGAGAGTATTTCTAGAGAGAGGTTTGTATGTGTAAATGAAAATGAATAAAATGACTGGCCACCTCTTCCAAAGTTGGAAGAGGTATTTATAGTTCTTACAAAATACCGGGTATTAGTACCCGGTTCATTACCGAAAGTCATACGATTTACTATTAACTACGAGCTATAATAAACAGTAAAATACACGGGGTGACCGAGTCTTTTTCTAATATCTAACAATCTCCCTCTAAGGGAGGTCACCTTTGAAAATACTAAACTTAAGCTCTTCAATCTTCAGATTGATCTTGTATACAGCTCGTAGTCTTTTGATTCTTCATGTGACATCTTGTACTCTAGTGTAGTGATCTTTTGATAGTAATTGAGCTTGTTCACTTTGACTTGTTTTGATTGTGATCTTGAGCTTTCTTGAGATTATCAGCCAAACATAATCTCTCATCATCTTGTAATCTATGGCCATCTTATGCACTTGTGAAGAAGAATATGATATCAAAGTTTACAGAAGCTTTGACACCTTTATGAGATCTTTCATAACTTCATAACAAGTGTAGGTCGTGTCTGAGCATTCGGTTATGAACTTGAATGTGCTGGTACAGGGTATTTCCCATCTCCATCTTTAAATGTTCCTGTAATAAAACATTTAGCAATAAAGAGAAAATTGATTTAAAAAATCAATCGACATGTTAATTATGAAACTATTTTGTAACACATCAAGAGTTTTGATTGTTTGTCAAATGTTCAATAACCGCCAATTCTTATACTGGAACAAGTTTGATTCATGTAGAATCGCACCATCCTTTCTTTCTAGTTGACACAATTTTAATTCTAGTAGAATCGCACAAGTCACATACCAAGAGCTTAATTGATGTTGGCTCTAGCAGGATTTCCATCTTCATTGTGAATACCTTCGTATCACTCGGATATTCTAGAAATATCACAAGGATAATGCGTAGGACTCTTAGGATAATCTTGTTTCCATAGTGTGGGAACGACAAGAGAATTGGAAATGTATCCTAACAAGATTAGTTGATGATCTCTTGGCTCTAGACTAAATAGTGTGTTTTGGTTTTAGTGATCGGAGGCTGGAGTTGACTGCCACCTTTTCAATATCAACTCACTCGAAGTGAGAAAGTCAATAGATGATGTGTTTAGTCTCCGTGAGAAATGAAACAAAAATCTTTTGAGAGATTCTAAGTGGCTAGGGAGGGTTGTGCATCGCATCACTGGGTCTATGATGATGGTCTTCAATGTCAGCAATCATCAATGTGATTCTGACAGCATATGTATTGACCCGGTTTCTGCCTATGTGTATGGAGGGCTTCTTTCTTTACACCCTTTATCCTTACAGTTCTTTTTCATTCTTCAACCCCTTCAGTGCTTACCGAGACTTCATGACTAGAACCTTGTTGGGTTTGTTCCATTTCTAGCTCTATCTCAGTAGGCACTATTCCCTTATTCTCATTTTTACTCCTTTTTATATCATACCTAGGACTTCTATACTAACTATTGGGTTGTCCCTAAGTAGATCCCTCCAGTTCTGGCTGGATCATAGGAACGAGAACCTAACCTTACCAACCTTATAACTTCGATAAAATTAAATGCATGGTCGGTCTTTTGGTGTTGTTCTCCTTGCCATAAAACTATTTAAAAAACTCAATCA
>BQNB010005203.1:0-32540 GCA_026074375.1 Tanacetum coccineum | reverse complement strand
ATAACAAATAGCAGTTTGATTACCTATTGTTTGACACTTTGACTAGAAGAAGAGAAGGAAGAAGGAGAGTCAAACAAATAAAGGCCAACATTCTCATTACCATTCTCCATGATTTTGATTTGAGTCAAATCTTAAATGTAACATTTAGTCTCATTTAAACCAACAAACATCCTAATATCTTTTATAAGTTTATGAACATATAAAATACATACACGGTATTATGGTACAACCAAACACATCATAAAGAATGACATTTTCAGAAAGTTTATGATTTCCAACCAACTTAATTTTTACAAGAGTACCATTGGGATGACCCACAATAAGGTTTAACTGGAATATATCAATTATGCCAAACATATTAAGAGTAGAAACAATTATGTGTTGGTTGACAACATAATCAATAATCCACCCCATACTAATTCTACAAAAGTAGTATTACTGTTATAGAATTTATAAAAATTTATACTAAAAAATACATTGTTGTTTAGAAAACTTAACATATGTGCCATATTGGCTTGCATACTGCTAGAAGGCACATCATTTATGAGATTCATCAATTTCATCATCTGTTCAATGATGAAAGATATTGTAGTACCATTCTCACTAGAAGAAGTGCAAGAATTAGCATCGAAAGAAGGTTAAACCTTTTTTTTTTGAAATTGAACTTTTGTTGTATCTTGTAGGATAACCAATTAAATCAAAGCATCTATCAAAAATATGACCAATTTTGCATGGGTTTTACAAATCAAATTTGGATTAGGTCCTATGTTGTACCCATTATTATTACCACTGTTATTACTTTTCTTACCGGAGTTTATAATTTTTTTTTGCTTTATATGTGGTAAAGATGAACAAAATAGTAAAAAGAAGTTTATGGTGTGTCATATAGTATAGATGCGGATGTTCTTTTGAAAACTATTAAAGTTAGAATTAGGTTAATAGACAAATATATTACTAAAGTTTGCCAAAATGTTCACCTAAGTTACTAAAGTTTAAAACATTACAAAGAGTTTACTCAAGTAAACAGGTTTATTATTTGGGTTACTGAACCTTTTAGAAAGTTACCTCAAGGTTACTCCAAGGGTAGGCAAATGGTTGATAACCCATTGTCCTTGCCACATCGATACTTTATGGGTCCTACCTCATTTTTAATAGTACCGTTGCCATTTTTTTATATATAAACTCACACCCATTCAACCCTAATACTTCTCCTTATAAAAAATCGCAGTCACAAAAACACACCATCCTTATCTCTTCAAGAAAAATAAAATGTACCCCTTATAACTCCTCCTATCCAAATGCAATCACTTAAACACAATCCAAATCCTCTTTCTTTACTCCACAATCATGAAATTCATACACCAGTCACACTCATTTAATAAAACAAATCACGGGTTTCTTTCTGCCACAATCAAGTAACAAATAACCAAACTCGCTTTGATTTTATGCAAACCCACACGAATACTGTTGGAAAAATATGGTTTTGCAAATGATGTTTTGCAAACTTTGGACACCATTTAACATATGTAGATGTTATATGTCATTGTATTAGAGTGGGGCTTTGTGTTCTCCTCTATGAGAGCTTCGCAACGAGCCAAAGTATGTCCAAAGTGGAGTTAAGATGAATGAGATATCGTGTCTCAAAGTGAGGCACGTGGAACACAAAATCTGGGAACAGAAACTATCCACATCCGACCCAAAGTGTGAAGTGGAATGGGTTTAAATGGAACCTTTTGTAGTGACCTCTAAATTACTTTGTGGGTTATGCTCCACTCTACGCGCGGGGGGGGGGGGGGGGGGGGTGCAAAAAAATGATTTCTGGCCAAATGGGTTCGTTCCACTGAACACAGCGAGCCCGCTCGACCTGCGGACACGAATGTCCGCACCCGGTGGTTCGCCTACGCGCCTATCTTTTTGCTACCAGTTTTGTTGTAAGGTTCAGGTTCCAGAATATTCTTGAGGTTCAAATGTTGAATCTATCAACAATTCAAAATCGTGTATAGATAGACCCGGCTGAATTTCAGCAACTATCTTTGGCTTGTTGACCAAGATAGGGTTTGCCTATATTACGAACGGTTCTCATTCATTTTTGGCACGCAGAAAAACGAACTCCAAATATACCATACGCAGAAGCTTTTGAGCGGTCTTTCCAGCAGTCTTCGTCGATCTTAAACCTCGATCCTTTCCGTAATCTTTCAGGTCAGATTGTCTAGTCCGGCTGTACAACAGCTTTGGACGTTGTACCCTGGGAAACAGACGGCGAATCTGTTTTAAGGGAATCGTGTTAAAACAGCGAGCCTCCGTTCTTTACTGCTTTTATTATCTGTTATTATTTCGGTTAATTTACTTGTTAATGCTATTCGATCTACACTAATAAAAGTATGCAGGTTTCCCAACAGTCTTAAAACAGATTCTGTTTACACAGAATTAAAACGCTTTTATTATTCGATATAATATTGTTAACAAGTTTTCGTATAAACGGTTTCTGTCGAAACCTAGATAGAGTTTCGCTGGAAATCAGGTAACAAAAACAGATTTTATTCGGCGGTTTACAGATCCATAACGTTTTGATTAATTCAATATAGAAACCAGGATAGAGTTTCTATTAAACTGATATTATTTTCACTGAAACCAAGACTGAGTTTCGGTCAAACAGATCCGGTACAAGCAGATACCGAGTGATTACTGTTTGTCTAACGGTTTGTGTGTAATCTTTCAGGATGACTAACACTCAAACTCCTCCTCCTGCGACTACTGTTTGTAACCCAACCGGTTGCGCCGGCTACCAACGACAGTGGCTATTCATAGAAAGACAGCAAAGTTCAATGGGTCAAACTTAAAGAGTGTGGCATCAGAAGATGTTCTTTTAAACTATCCCTCCCACCTTGGTCTTGCACGGTATTATGAAGAAAACTGTGCCAGGTCAACCTCCAGCCGAATGATCAAACCTCTAATGCCAAGCAGTGGAAGCATGGAAAACATTCAGACTTAAGTGCCACAATTATGTTCTGAATGGTTTGATAGATCCTCTGTATAACGTGTACGGCAAGACCACGACTGCCAAAGAATTATGGGAGTCATTGGAACGCAAATACAAAAAGAGGATGCTGGTACAAAGAAGTTCGTGGTAGCTCAGTTTTTGGATTACAAGATGGTTGATTCAAAGAACGTGATAAGTCAGGTTCAAGACCTGCAGTCTGCTACACGACATTCATGCTGAAGGAATGACCTTGAGTGAAACTTTTCAAGTGCAGCTATAAATTTGAAAAGATACCATCCAACTGGTAGAATTCAAAAACTACTTGAAGCATAAGCGAAAGGAGATGAGTGTTGAAGACTTGGTTGTTCGTCTCGTATTGAAGAGGACAACAAGCTGGCTCAGAAAGACACTTTATCCAAGCCTGATTCTGCCAAGGCTAATATGGTTGAGCATGCTGGGTCATCTTCAAGGTTTAATTCCAAGGGAAATAAGAAAGACAAAAGGAAGAATGACAAGAAGAGCAAAGGGAAGTCTGAGTACCTTGCTCCTAAAGCTGGGATTGTGAAGCAGAAGTTCCAGGGGACTTGCTACAACTGTGACCAACCTGGTCACCGTGCTGCTAATTGCAAGATGCCGAAGCGGGCGAATCCACGTCAGGCAAATATGGTGAATGATGATGTGGATATGATAGCAATGGTGTCTGACGTGTGTGCCATGATTTCTGAGGTAAACCTGGTAGGTACTAATCATGGTGGTTGGTGGATTGATACTGGGGCAACCCGTCATGTGTGTGCTGATAAGAGTATGTTTCACTCTTTCAGAGCGGTTGACAATGGACAGAAGCTGTATATGGGCAACTCTGCAACTGCTGATATCAAGGGTGAAGGAGATGTTATTTTGAAGATGACATCCGAGAAAGAGCTCAAGTTGACTAATGTCTTGTATGTTCCGGAGATTCGCAAGAATCTTGTGTCCGGTTGGCTGTTAAACAAGTTTGGTTTTCGTTTAGTCTTTGAGTCTGATAAGTTTGTTTTGTCTAAGAATCAAATGTATGTTGGTAAGGGTTATGCAGTGGATGCTATGTTTAAACTCAATGTAATGGTGGTCAAGAATGATATCAATAAAATGAACTCTTCTGCTTACTTGATTGAGTCTTCTAATGTGTGGCATGGTCGTCTTGGACATGTAAATTTTAATTCGATGCGTCGTTTGATTAAATTTAATAGCATACCAAACTTTCATATTGATTCTAAATACAAATGTGAAACTTGTGTTGAAGCCAAACTTACAAGAACTTCTTTCAAATCGGTTAAGCGAACAACCGAACCACTTGATATGATACACACAGACATATGTGATTTGAAATCACTACCCACGAAGGGTGGCAATAAGTACTTTATCACGTTTATTGATGATTGTACCAAGTATTGCTATGTTTACTTGTTGAAAAGTAAAGATGAAGCTATAGACAAGTTTGTTCTATACAAAACCGAAGTTGAGAATCAACTTGGTAAGAAAATCAAGGTTGTACGAAGTGATAGAGGAGGTGAATACGTGGCTCCATTCGCCGAGCTTTGTGCGAAACATGGAATTAGACACGAGTTTACTGCTCCTTATTCACCTCAGCAAAACGGTATTGCCGAAAGGAAGAACCGTACCTTGAAAGAAATGGTTACTGCCATGTTGATTAGTTCTGGTATGAGTCAGGACATGTGGGGGGAAGCCATTCTGACGGCTACTTATCTTTTAAATAAGATACCTCATAAAGAAAAGGAAGAGACTCTTTATGAATTATGGATGGGAAGAAAACCATCATATCAATACTTACGAGTATGGGGTTGTTTAGCCAATGTAGTTGTGCCAACTCTCAAGGCCTAAAAGATTGGACCTAAATCTGTAGATTGTATATTCATTGGATATGCTAAGAAAAGCACTGCTTATCGTTTCATTGTACATGAATCGAAAAATCCGGATATCCAAAAGAATACAATAATGGAATCTAGGAATGCTTCTTTCTTTGAAAATATATTTCCTTATTTATCAAAAGAAACTAGAAGCTCATCTAGATTAGATGACAAAGTTGTCCAAGATAAGAGACAACAAGATGATAATGATCTCCAAGATGAGAGACAAGATCAAACCGAGGAAGAAGTTGAACCAAGAAGAAGCAAAAGGGCAAGAAACGAGAAATCGTTTGGACCCGATTTTGTTTCTTTTATGGTAGAAAATCGATTCCCACAATCTTAACGAAGATGCGGTATCTTAGTCCGGAAGGGCAACAATGGAGAGAAGCCATCAAAAGTGAAATAGAATCTATTTTACAAAACCATACGTGGGAGCTCGTGGATTTACCTCCTGGTTGTAAACCACTAGGCTATAAATGGATCTTCAAGAAGAAGATGAAAGCTGATGGCACCGTTGACAAATATAAGGCAAGATTGGAAATCCAAGGGTTTAGACTAACGTGAAGGTCTAGATACTTTGATACTTATTCACCGTTTAAGCGAATAAACCTCGATTAGAATGATAGTGCTTTTTGCCGCATTAAGAAATTTGGAAATTCACCAAATGGATGTGAAAACGGCTTTTCTAAACGGGAGAGATTTAGAAGAAGAAATATATATGAACCAACCTGAGGGTTTCATAGCTCCTGGACAAGAGGGCAAGGTTTGTAGACTTGTTAAGTCGTTGTATGGCTTAAAGCAAGCTCCCAAACAGTGGCATCAAAAGTTTGATCACACCATGTTAGAAAATGGATTCAAAATTAATGAATGCGACAAGTGTGTGTATGTGAAGGACACAAGTAGTGGATATGTAATTTTGTGTTTGTATGTCGATGATATGCTTATCGTTGGCAGTAACGACAAGATAATTAGATCCACTAAAGACATGTTGAAATCAAAGTTTGACATGAAGGATATGGGTTTGGCTGATGTGATCCTTGGAATAAAGATCATACGAACTCAGAATGGACTTGTGTTAAGTCAAGCACATTACGTGGACAAAATTCTTAATACTCATAATGCGGGGGATTCCGGCCAAGCTAGAACTCCAATTGACACCAGTATGCATCTATCTAAAAATAGAGGCTTAGGTGTTGCCCAATTAGAGTATTCAAGGATTATTGGCATGTTAATGTACTTGATGACAGGTACCCGACCTGACTTAGCATATGCATTAGCAGGTAAGTTGGTTTAGTGTTAATCCATAGTTATGCAACATGCGAAAGCTATAACAGGGTACTTCAATTATTTGGAGATCCAGGTCGTGATTATGGGGGGGGGGGCGGGTGACTGCTTATGACAGACATCCTGCGGTTATCGAAGGATATTAGTGATGCAAATTGGATATCTGACATAAAGGATTCTAGATCGACTAGTGGATATGTGTTTACACTAGGAGGGGCCGCTATATCTTGGAAGTCTTCCAAGCAAACTGTTATAGCTAAGTCCACGATGGAATCAGAATTTATCGCGCTAGATAAATGCGGAGAAGAGGCGGAATGGCTACGTCAATTCGTAGAGGACATACCAAGGTGGCCTAAACCAGTAACGGCCATTAGTATACATTGTGACAGTAAATCAGCCATGGGGAAGAGCTTAAAAAGTAAATGTATAATGGAAAGTTCCAGACATATCCGTAGTCGCATAACTCGATACGACAACTACTGCTTAACTGGAGTTATCTCAATTTGACGATGTGGCGCAAAGGATAAACATCGCGGATCGTTTTACAAAAGGCTCTTAAGCAGAGGAGTTAGTTAGTAAGTCGGCGAAGGAATGGGACTAAAGGCCCTTGAAGGAATGGTCTTCTATTGAAGGAAAAACCTAACCTAGTTGACTGGAGATCCCAAGATCTTGGTTCAATAGGACAACCTAATCATAGAAATGTAGGGGAAGTCACGTCAATGTGGGGTGTTACTATCTTTGGTAAAGCCTCTGCCCCATTACTATACAATGTGGACTTGTTGAGAGGTCAAACATATGGATTTAATGGTTCGGATGAATCATAAGCATAAAAGATTCAAGATGAAATTGAAAGTATATGTTTCTAATGATTCAATGATGAATTCCACCTATGTGAGGAGTAAGTGGGGGTCGCTTCGAAGGGATTGTGAGGGCTCTATTCTACAGCGCTCTTGCAAAACCAGGCTAGTGCTCATGACCATGACGGGCACGACTATGAGGACTTGACAAGGTCTGGGAGAGTCCTGTGTGAGTTTGTATTGTCGTCTACATAAACGGGTGTTGAGTTCAAGGACATCACGTCTACTCAGACCTAGGAGACTAAGTTTGAATCTCACAAGGATGGGTCAATGAGGTCACACCTACCTTACCTATGCAGGACTTACGACAGATATTTTGCAAAATTTTGGGGTGTTTTCGACCGATTCTACATTCCCTGTGGGGAATAGTTGGAAAAAATATGGTTTTGCAAAATGATGTTTTGCAAACTTTGGACACCATTTAACATATGTAGATGTTATATGTCATTGTATTAGAGTGGGGCTTTGTGTTCTCCTCTATGAGAGCTTCGCAACGAGCCAAAGTATGTCCAAAGTGAAGTTAAGATGAATGAGATATCGTGTCTCAAAGTGAGGCACGTGGAACACAAAATCTGGGAAACAAGAACTATCCCACATCGCCCAAAGTGTGAAGTGGGAATGGGTTTATAAGGAACCTTTTGTAGTGACCTCTAAATTCTTTTGTGGGGTTTATGCTCCCACGTCTACACACGGAGGGGGGGGGGTGCAAAAAAATGGATTTCTGGGCCAAGATGGGTTCGGTTCCACTGAACTCATGCGAGCCCGCGCGACCTGCGGACACGAATGCAGCTCCGGTGGTTCGCCTACGCGCCTATCTTTTTGCTACCAGTTTTGTTGTAAGGTTCAGGTTCCAGAATATTCTTGAGGTTCAAATGTTGAATCTATCAACAATTCAAATCATGTATAGATAGACTCGGCTAAATTTCAGCAACTATCTTTGGCTTGTTGACCAAGATAGGGTTTGCCTATATTACGAACGGTTCTCATTCATTTTTGGCACGCAGAAAAACGAACTCCAAATATACCATACGCAGAAGCTTTTGAGCGGTCTTTCCAGCAGTCTTCGTCGATCTTAAACCTCGATCCTTTCCGTAATCTTTCAGGTCAGATTGTCTAGTCCGGCTGTACAACAGCTTTGGACGTTGTACCCTGGGAAACAGACGGCGAATCTGTTTTAAGGGAATCGTGTTAAACACGAGCCTCGTTCTTTTACTGCTTTTATTATCTCTTATTATTTCGGTTAATTTACTTGTTAATGCTATTCGATCTACACTAATAAAAGTATTCAGGTTTCCCAACAAATACAACTTCAAACACATTCGTTCTTCTCAACAACTAACCAAAGCTCATCAAGTATTCAAAATTTCTATAAGGAGGTATCGGGTAGGTGTTGCATTTGTTTTCATTCATAGATCTATGATGGGTATGTGTTCAAAATCTCTAAAGATGTTGTACGGACACGAAAATCTGAGATCTTTTATATCTTTATTTTATTTCGTTTCAAGTCCTTATGGGTTGCATATGTGGGTTGTAAATGTGATATGATGTGTTGGGATATAGGATAATATTAGGACACAGGGTTGACAAAGAGTGGTTTGTAGTATGATATGGTTGACTGAGATGGTATTCACGTCGACACTTTGTGGGATTATTGTTTTTGAGAGAAAAGGGGAGAGAGGAATCGAAAATGGGGGAAATGATAGAGGGCAAGTGATATTGGGTGGGTATTATATGATTTTGGGTTATCGGGATTGGTTAAAAATCAGTATTGTTAAAAAAATAAAAAAGTAATGCCACGTAGGAAGTTAACCGGTATCAAAGGGTTAAAACATATGGAGTAACTTATGGAACTGGTGACCAAATCTTAGGTAACCTCTTTGTAACGTTTTAAACTTTAGTAACTTAGGTGAACACTTTGAAAAACTTTAGTAACATATTTATCTATTAACCATGTTAGAACTAAATAAACTAAAATCTCCTCTTTTTTCAAACATGATAAGAGCGATGCAATTCTGTTAGCCTCAAATTGTGAGCGTCATTTACGAAATTACATTTAGATAAAATAGCCACACACGCATGGACTAATAATGTTAAGTTAGTATAGTTTAATAATTTGTAGACTATAAATACCCTATCCTTACTTCAAAGGAGGGGTGAGGTTTATTTCATAAGGTGTATTATTCTTTCTTCCTAATTTAATAAACTATCTTTCCTTTCTTTATCTCTCTATTCTCTCTCATGGCAAAGTTTTTATTTTGGCCTCTCCGACCTCTAGATCATGGTTATGTTAGTAAGTTTTATGGTTAACAATTGGTGCCAGAGCTAACCAGGGGTGTTTGTATTTGTGTTTGTGTCGATTTTGACTTATTTTTTATGCTTATTTCTTTCAAAACCCACGGTTCAATATCAAAACATATAAACGCATGGGTTTTTATCTTTAAATGACTATATGAAATAAAGTTTGTGTTTTTATAAATCTAGAACATGTGTTGAACAAGATTTAAGCATAAAGTTTGTGACTTTAACGTTTCAAAATCATTGTTCTCATGTGTTTTGTCATGTCTTGGTTTGAAAAAGGTTTAGGCGAAACAAATAAAGAAAACAAGGACAAAGGACGAGTGGTTTTTGGTGTGTAAGAGGCGAAACAAAAGGAAACAAGGATAAAAGGTTTCGTGTCTTTGTACCAGGCAAAACAAGAAGTAAGTTTTGGCTTTAAGCAACACAAGATAAGCTATACTTGTGTGCTCATGTGAAACAAGTTGGTTAAGGCGAAACAAAAAGAGGGTTTTGACTTGAGCAACACAAGATCCCATCTACTTGTGTGCTCAAGCGAAACAAAAGTTTTTTTCATAGGCGAAACAAAGTTTTTGGGGACAAAGGATAGGCAAAACAAAATAGAGTTTTCCAAGAGAAACAAAGTCCTTTCAGGCACAACAAAAGCTTAAAACCTAGATGAAACAAATCCTAACTTCTAGTCGAAAAAAAAGTTACATAAGCATAGGCAAAACAATCTTGGAAACTTAGGAGAAACAAACGTGTGCTTCCTCACGCGAAACAACATTGATTTCTCAGGTGAAACAAGGTTGGTTCAGGCGAAACAAGCTTTGGAAAGGGTTTTGTGCTTCAACCGAGTCCACTCGGTAATTACTGAGTCACGGGTTAGGGTTCCATACCAAGTTACAAGCCCTAACCTTAGTTAACACCGGTTACCCTAAAGTTGAAACTTCTTTGCATCGTTCGTCCTTCGTTTGCTAAATTCAAACTGCCCTTAACTAGACAACACATATCCTTTATCGTTAACATAATTTCACCGTTAGTCCTTAGTTAACATGCAATAAAACCTTACATCAAAACCAACAACACAGAAACACAATACATCACACTTAAAACGATCCTTCATAAGATTCAATAAAATAAAAACGGCTAGTATTCAGGTATTTGAATGACAAAGTGACTATAGGATTGATTTGTTATCACTTATTTAAGATTGAAATAGGATTTCACGAAGGCGTGTACTTATTTCGTCTTTTATTCTTTCTACCTCCTCAACGAAGATGACTTGTTTGGGCATTTATAGATTATGGTTAAGACATGAACTATCTAGTTATACTTGATGTAAGGAGTTACATTATAGCACTCATAGTGTATAACTATTACTTATAGGAGTTACGTTGTAGTGCTCAGTGTCATGCAGATGCAGATGTGGATAGTTTTCTTCAATCACTACCGTGCAAGATTATCTCAAAAGTTTGGAGAATTGTACTTCAGTTTCAAGTTTGGTATATTGGGTTTATTTCAGCAGTAGTTACTACAAAGAGCCGACATAACAAAGGTTGGTAAAGTTAGTCAGAGGGATTAAAAAAATTAATGATGTGATCAGCAGTCAATTCTCATAGGATAGATTTAGGTTACAAAATGATAATGGTACATCACAATCATAGCAAAATTCTCAAAGTTTCTCAACGACGTTCAAAAATTTTCAATATTTTTTACTTAAGACATGATCATCTCGAGTATATGAACGTACACGAAAATTATGCTTCTGACATATCGTAACTATCATAGGGTAAGAATCGTGTACGTTGTGTGGTTTTACTGGTCAATGAAGATATTGGTGTTTTAATTCGTGCTCGGTACTATGGTTTCTACATCATTGGATTGGTTTGTGTGAAGTATTCTGTATACGTGAGAAAATTTGATGTTGATTTCTAGCATGTTCCCCCAAACAGATGATCACCAAGACATAATGAAAAGAGGCATTTATGTTTGATGCATGGTTTGCTATAATTTTCGTTGTTCACTTAAAAGGCAAAGATAGAAGATCGTAAAAGTTTCATCAAAGTTGTGAATATGCTCAAGATAGGTTTAGTGGTTAGGGGGAAGCTGATTCAAAAACTTCGTTAAAAAGAAGTCTATGAAGAAAACCTTTCAAGACATGTTGTATGAATTGGGGGAAGTTAATCCAGTTCATACTTATTATAGTGTTCCAACAACAAGCAAAAACAAAGAGGATTAAAGCGGGGGTACATGTATGAAGACAAAGGACAAAAAAGACATCTTAAGCATTGTAAGCGTCTTCGAAGACGTTATTTTTGTTGTATTTGTACTTGTTAGGAACATTGTAAGTCATTTTGTATGTCTCCACATTGGGGAAAGATTGTTAGCCTCAAAATGTAAGTGTCATTTACGAAATTACATTCAGATAAAATAGCCACACACGTAAGGACTAATAATGTTAAGTTAGTATACTTTAGTAATGTGTGAGCTATAAATACCCCTCTTTACTTTCAAGGAGGGGTGAGGTTTATTTTATAAGGTGTATTATTCTTTTTTCCTAATCTAATACACCATCTTTACTCTCTCTCTCTCTCTCATGACTAAGCTCTTATTTTAGCCTCCCCGACCTTCGAATCATGGCTATGTTAGTGAATTTTATGGTTAACAAACTCATATAGTAAATTCATAATCATCATTGTTTTTTTTGGTAATGAATGATCTTAGAATTTACCAAATTATTTTTGTTAAAATAAATCCCGATCAGAATGAGCAATATTATATTTTGCATAGTACCGTTCCGAGAGTAACCTCATTTGCTTTAGCTCTTTGAAACACATCGAAAACACGTGACTCGTTAATTAACCCTTTTTTGCATTGACTTTTTGTTTTGAAATCTTATAAAGTGCACGAATGAATGACGATCGGCTGAGTGAACATGAGACGATGGTGTGATGGCTATTTAACGAATAGCTTGTTTGTTTCAAAGGGTTTCAAGGATTTGTTAAAGAAGAAAACAAAATAAATCTATTATATTATATATATTTAAAAGTATTTAGATGGTTAAATAAAATTAACGTCACCTTATTAAGGCAAGCATTTAAAAATGGGTTTTGCTAACCTTTGTCACTGGGCACGTATTAATATGTTTATAAAAGTAATATTTTAATTTATTCAAGTGAAAATCATGTTAAAATATAGTAATTTACAAGTTCGTTTGATGTGTATTTAATGCATTTCTTGGTTAATAAAAAAAGTTTGTGTTCAAATACAGTAACTTTTTTATTATTAAGTAGATCTTAACCTCTGGCTAATGGGCACTTGTTAATTTGTCATGTTTTGTATATCAATGTTTTTTAAAATTTTATGTGGGAGTTTAAAGTTTTAAAAGATATTATTGATATTTAACATAACCCAAATTAATTATATTAGTTCCAAACTTTCATGTTTTTCTCAAGGTAGGTACTCTACATTTTTATGCATAAAATTTTTACTGTCTTTGGGTTTTTTTGTTAATAATTTTATCAAACTTTTGTGTTATCGCTAGAAACATCATTAGAGAATATTACATATCGAGACGAATTTGGTTACATAAAATGTGGTGGCAATATCATTAACTACGTAGTCCATACTTGTATTTGAAATGTTAGGATTAAAAGTGCCAATTATTGATGCTTTAGTGGTTTATTTATTTTATATGTTGTTTTGTTTATACTTTACGTTTAAAGTAGAAATTTAATAAAATTAAGTGAGATTAATTAAAATATCTCACTTAACATAAGTAGGAATTGTATAGAATATAGATTTCCATCTCTATAAATACCCTTTCTTTAGTGAAGGAGTATGATGCTTGACATTTTGTAATATCTCATTTCTCTCTTTTTTGTATAAAATTTAAAATTAGTGAAAGCCTTGCTTCCTCTCTTCTTATCTCGACTATTCTTAACCTTTTCTAAGTGTGATTCAATACTTATTGACCTAACAAGTGGTATCATACGCCAATAGAGATTTAAGAGTGATCTACTAGTGATTTTTCGGTTCGTGTATATGATGGGGTGATTGTGTTTGTTGTTCGACATGGCCGAGCTTGTAGTTTGTGATCAATTTTGGTTGTATTTGTGCTACATCGAGATGAATACATGACCGAGATCTTATTACGAGTTCATTTTTGGTTGTATTTCATATTGTATTGTCTTGTAATCGAGCTGTAATTGTTGTGTATTATCCGATTTCGGTATATCGATCTCGTGGTTGTGTGAGTACTACATTTTTGGTTATATCGAAAGTGTATGTGGTAGTGTTTATCATTTTTGGGTATATCGAATTTGATAATATAGGTGTCTTACACAATTTTGGTTATATCAAAATTGTGTAATAGCGGTTTTACATTTTCGGTTAAGTGCAAAAACGGCTTTATTCAATCGATCTTGATCACATCCACGATTTTATCGTATTGTGTATCATTTTCGGTTGATAATTGGTAACACTCAAACATTTTTGGTTATATCAAATTTGTGTAGATAAAATCTCGATTTTACTTAAAAAGCTTATATTCTATCGAAATTGATCATTTACGGTTTTATCGTAATTTTGATTCATTTTCAGTTAATATTTGTGAAAACTACACGATTTTTGGTTAAAAAGGATAGAATCGGTTAAGTAACTAGATATCGTAGGAATTATATCATTTTCGGTCTTGTAATTTTTTTTATTATAATAGAATATGGTGTTAGTTTTGACCGAAATTGGGTTAATCATCCGAGAACTGTGGTAACCGAGAATGGATTGACCGAATTGTGTATTAATCGATATCGAATTTTGTTCGATTACAGTTATGTTTGAGATAACTGTGTTATAGAAGAATGTTGACCGATATCGGGTATAACTAGGTTATTTTCGGTGATTTTCGGTGATTGCTTCATTTTCGGAGACATAATTGCTTATTACTCAAAATCAGACATTCTCGATATAAAATTGCTTATCACCGAAATTAATCATTTTCGATTACAAAAATCTGTTTCACCGAATTTGTTGATTTTTGGCTTTCTATCGTTATTTATCGGATTTATGAGTTTCGGCTAATCTTCGATACGTATGCTTGGTTCATTTTGATTTTCGGTTGGAATAAGAAATTTTGGTTGCTATTGATATTCAAAGAATTTGATTTTTTGATGGTTTCTGAATTTTGGTTGAAAAACATTTTCGGTCGAATTTGGATTCTGTGGGATTTAAATTTTGGATTAAGAGCATTTTTCGGTTATATTGGAAATTCGGTGGGATTTGAATTCCGGTTAGGGTATTTTCGGTTGAGACACGTTTGTTTGTTGTTACACACAATACAAGGCATAACTCGATTGAGACAAAGTATACGTGAACCGTTGTAGTCGTTAAACGCTTTTAGTTCATTAAAGGTCACAAGTAGAACTCTTATTCGTCTAAAAAAGATCCATTTATTTTTTCACATACAATGGCGACTACGAGTGCACAACATGCGCTTGCAGATGCTGGGTCTGAGACTCGTCCTCCTATGCTAGAAAGAGGTAGTTATGTACCATGGGCAAGTAGTTTTCGGAGATACATTGACAAGAAGAAGGAGGCAAGAAATTTTATTCATCGTTCGATTGATGAAGGTCCATATGAGATGAAAAAAATAGCTGGTACCAATAATCAAGATGAAACGACTCAAAAGGAAGAAGATCTTACGGGTGATGATTTGAAGCAGTATGAGGCAGACATAGAAGCAATGAATTTGATTGTTATTTCTATACCAAATGACATTTACAATTCTGTGAATGCATGCCAAAATACAAGGGATATGTGGAATAGAGTCAAACGACTAATACAGTATATTTATATTGAGTTGAGTGAAGCAGAATTATATTTTTTAATTATTAATGCTATTATTAATATATAATTAGTGGGTAGTTGACTAATTGTGAGCATATTTATCAATATATAGTAACTTATGCACCTTTTATCAAATTTGATTTTCAAAACATTCGGTAACATATGTATAAATATTACGTTTCACAAACCCACAGGTTTACCAACCGGCAATGGGTACCCGCAGGCAGGGCATGGGTAAAAATTGTACCAAAAGACGGGTGGGGGGGGCGGGGGGGGGGGGCCCCAGGTAGACAGGTTGAGAGAGAAACATCGTGTGTGCGGGTGACGGGTTAGAAGTACTCATGCCCATTATCCACGGGTGCCATCCCTAGTTTCTGAATTTTGATTGAAAAGCATTTTCGGTTGGATTTGGATTTCGTAGGATTTTAATTTTGGTTAAGAGCATTTTCGGTTAGATTGAAAATTCTGTGGCATTTGAATTTCGGTTAGGGTAATTTCGGTTGGGACAAGTTCGTTCGATGTTTACAAAAGTACAAGGCGTAACTCGATTAAGATAAAGTATATGTGAACTATTATAGTCGTTAAACGCCTTTAGTTCCTTAAAATTCACAAGTATAACTCTTTTTCGTCTAAAAATATCCATTTATTGTTTCACATACCATGTCGACTACGAGTGCACATCAGCAGCGCTTGTAGATGTTGGGTCTGAGACTCATCCTCCTATGCTAGAAAGAGGTGGTTATGTACCATGGACAAGCAGATTTCAGAGATCCATTGACAAGAAGAAGGAGACAAGAAAGTTTATTCACCAGATGAAGGTCCATATGAGATGAAAAAATACTTGGTACCAATAATCAAGATGAAACGACTCAAAAGGAAGAAGATCTTACGGGTGATGATTTGAAGACGTATGAGGCACAAAGAAAAAATGAATTTGATTATTATTTCCATGCCAAATGACATTTACAGTTATGTGGATGCATGCCAAAATGCAAGGGATATGTGGAATAGAGTCAAACGACTAATGCAGGGTACTGAGTTGAGTGAAGCTGACAGGGAATCATGTTTTGTTAATGAGTTTGATAAATTCACTGCTGAACCAGGAGAATCTCTTTCATCTGTGCATAATCGCTTCTCGCAAGTCATTAATGATATGGACGGAAACAAAATCAAACATTTCGATATAACAATCAATACCAAGTTTCTAAACTGCTTACAGCCAGAATGGTACAAATATGTTACAAATATTCGTTTGGCAAAAGATTTCAAAAAAGACACATATGATAGGTTATTTGATCATCTTCAATAGTATGAAAGACTTGTTAATGCTTCTAGAGCAAAAAGGGCAGCAAAGACACATGGACCTCTGGCCTTAGTTGCAAACACTCATACAAGTTCCTCATCTTCTTGATCTCCAGCAGCTTATTATGTCACACATCCTTTGTCTGTGGTTGATTATGATAATGATTACCAAGGAGATGAAATTTGTGATGATCAACATGATAGTCTCACTATTGTAGTGATGCTCCTTGCTCGTGTAATCACACAACGCTATTATACACCAATAAACAACCTCCTTCTTACCTCCTCTAACACAAGGAATCAAGCAGTTGTTCAAGATAATAGAGTGAGTATTCAAAGCAAAAATGTTGGTAATGGTGATAGATTTGCAAGAAGGTTATTAAATACTCAAGGGGAGTTTTCTGAGAGTGAAAATATGCAGACGGAGACATGGAATGGAAATGTATAAAGAACTCTACGAACTTCGTCATCAGGAAATGCTTCAAATGTCCAGTGCTACAACTGTAATGCTAAAGGTCATTATGCACGAGAATGTCTAAAGCCAAGAGTTCGATATTCTAAGTACTTTATGGAACAAATGCTGCTTTCCAAGAAGGATGAAGCTGGGGTTATTCCTTTTTATGAACAAAATGATTTTCTTCTCGCTGATGCTGCTCAGATGGAAGAATTCGAAGAATTGAGTGTAAACATATGCATGATGGCCAGAATTCAAAAGGCAGATAGTGATTCTGAAAATAGGCCAAGCTATGATTATGAATTCCATAGTGAGGCACACACTCCATCGACAAGTTTCATGAATCCATTATTCTCCAAAAGTGATCATGAACAAAATTATCATGTGCAACATGAAATTATTAACTCTACAATTGGTAATGATCAAATTAATAGTGGTATTATATTTGATAATCCAAATGTGAAAGTTAATGATGGAAAAGTTGAACATGATAAAAATGCTCATGATGCACAAGATATTGCAATAGAACTATTAGCTAGAAATGCCTATAAAGAAGCTGAGAAACAACTGTTACTTGCTAAGAGGGTTAAAAAACAAAATGTTGAGTTAACCACACAGCTTGAGCAGTATAAGGAACGGGTTCGGGTTTTTGAAAAAAACAAATGGAAATAAAACCAATTTTCATAAAGAATACATCGAGGCTGATCAAATGGGAAAAAGCTAGAAATTCAGTTTCAAGCTTAATTTATTCAAGATAGGGATAAGATAAGGGCTTTAGAAAAAGAAAGAGATGATTTACAAAACAGTCTTTGCAAATAAAAAATGAATGTACTTTTTTGAAACATAAGTTTAATAAAGCCTAAGATCGGTATCTTGATGATATTCTAATTTTAGAAACAAAATTAAAAAAGAATGAAATGTGGTTGTTAAAATGAGTCATTCAGTACAAGCTACGTTTATGCTTGGACCAAAACCATTGGATTTTTATGATTCATAATTAAAACATGGTTTGGGTTATGAAAAATCCTTATATGCTCAAGCAGGTAATTTTTGAGAATCCTAAGTTGTATGATGCCTCATATCTTCTTAGATCAAATGTACGTGCAAATGTTTGTGATACTGAGGAGAGACTTGAGGACGCAACCAAGAATCAAATAAAAATGAACGAAAAATTGAAAGATCTGATTGCCATTAAGAAAAAACAAAATTTTCTTCCAATTGATTATGGGAAATTAAACAATCTTTATAAAACCTTTGTTCCACAAGTAGAGCTATCTTTTGAACAAAAAAATTTCTCAGAAGCTTCTACATCTACTATAACTCCTACAAATGCAAGTAAATCGAGTTCACCTCCTCCGCAAATGCCAAAACCAAGCAAAATGCTTAAATATTTTCATAGGCTAGAAAAAGAAATTAATAAATTGCATGCTCTTTTAAAAGCTAAAACTGCTTCAAAAAGCATATTTTTTACAAATCGTGGAGATACAATTTTAAGCAAATTTTGTTATGATGAGGTGAAACCGATTCTTGATTACTTGCATACGATTTTCAAAGTTATTCAAAAAGAGTTTCTAGAAGATGTACAAGTAATGATGAATGTTTTTGATTCAATGGAAAGTGATATTGATGAAACATTGAAACAAAATGAGATTTTAAAAGATCGATTCTTGGAAGCAACACTCACTCATAACGTTGAAAGATTTGTTTTGATATGAAGAGATTCAAAGAATGATAATTTGAATGATGAGATTGAGAAAGTCAAGAGGGAATCCATTGATGTCTAAGAGAATTTTCTAAAACGAATAAAGATTATTGAGTATGATTTTTAAAGATGTCACGCGAAAAGCATTGATTTTAAACTACAACTGCAACATCAAAAAGAAAAAACGGATTGTGAACATTCTTTGGAAAACCTTTGTGAAACCTCTTGGATATCAAAAATGGAGAAGTTAGAGAATGAGATCGTGTCTTTGGAATTTCAAATATAATCTTTGATTAAAGAACATGAAAACATTAAACTGGAATACCAAAAGCTTTTTGATTCCATCAAAAAGACACGAACTCGGACTCAGACTCAGAGAAAGATAAATGAATTGATTGAGAATGTTAATCAAAATACATATGCATATGGGGATGTAAGATCACAGAATCAAGATCTTTTGATTACCATCCCCAAATTAAAAACTAAGTTAAAAATGCAGAAAAAGGTAAGTCTGTAAATACTAAGTTTGACCCGAAAAGCTTCTTTGTGTTACATCGATTAATAAAAATGTTGTTCAAAAGAAAAAGTTTGTTTCGAAAACTAAGGAGAAACATGTTTTCACAAAACCAGTCACTTGACAGATTTCATCTAACAAAAAGAAAAATGTTGAGAAAACACCAATGTCATAGCACCGGGGATGTACAAGATCAAAATTGTAGATAAACAAGAAGTGCACACACAAGCTAACAAGAGTGTTTTAACTTCCACAAGACTGAAAGGTGTTAATAGTGTTAGAAGACCATCGACTAGAAGCTCATCTTCAAAGAATAGTGTCTTGTCAAACACTAAGAACCAAACAGAAGTTGTAGAAGTTTCTCCTAGGAAAAATAAAAAGAGAAAAGTTACATCTCAAATACATGTTGTTAAGAACAAATATTATGTAGCAAATGTTGATGTTAAAAATGCTCTTAAAGCAAAGATTGATGTATTGTGTGTTTCTTGTAAGAAAAATATGCTTACCCCGTGTCGTGATAAATGTCTTGCTAAATATAAGTGGTATGTGCATTCTAATATTAGAATAGCCTTATTCACCACTCCAAGAACTACAAAAACTAAGACTGTAGATACTACTCCCGTAGTAGCCACAACTAGGTTTGTCGTAGTTACTCCTTTAAGCACAAAAAATAAGGACTCTAGTGTCTCACGATCAACTTCACTATTAGTGCAATAGAAAACACTTAGCAATTACATGCGAACAAAATCAAAAACCAGTAAGAAGTGGTAAAAGTGGTTTAAAAACAACCAAGCTTTTGTTGGTCTCCTAAGAGCAAAACTGCTAGATTACGTCCATGTGATGTAACGAGTATAGATAATGCCATGTCTAACTCTAACACACCGGTTCTTGTTAGAAAATAGGTAGCCAAACCATCCACTCTTCCATCTGTGTTTTCTTCATGTAATGCAGGTGATACAGATAATGTTGTAGATTGTTAATAATGGATGCTCGAAGCACTTGGCAATGTTAAACTGCTGAGAAATTTTATAGAGAAATTCATGGGCACGGTCCGCTTTGGGAATGACCACTTTCCATCAATCATAGGCTACGAATATTATGTATATGGCAACATCACCATATGTCATGTATATTACGTTGAAGGCCTTGGACACAACCTTTTTTTAGTAGGTCAATTCTGCGACGGTGATTTAGAAGTTGCATTTCGGTAAAAACGTGATATGTTCAGAATCTAGAAGGAAATGATCTATTAACGGTTACTCATGATTCGAATTGTATATGATCTCCATTTAAGATATGATAGCTTCTTCTCCTGTGTGCTTAATGTCCAAAGCTACTTCAATTAAATCATGGTTATGGCATCGAAAACTCTCGCACCGAAATTTTGGTACTGTTAATCATCTCACCAAACAAGATTTGGTTGATGGACTTCTGAAGTTTAAATATGAAAAAGATCATCTATGTTCTGCATGCGAGCAAGGAAAGAGTAAGAAAGTTAGTCTCCAACCTAGATTGGTTCCTAGTACACATTCCAAGTTGGAATTAATACACATGGATATGTGTGGGCCAATGAGGATGGAGAGTATAAATGGCAAGAAGTATATTTTGGTTATTGTCGATGACTACTCCCATTACGCGTGGGCGTACTTTATTCGCACAAAGGATGAGGCTCCAGATATGATCACGAAGTTCATTGCTCATGTTTAATTGAATTTTACAGTCCAAATCCAGAAGATTTGATCTGACAATGAACAAAATTCAAAAATGCAACACTAAAGGCTCATTATGAAAAGTTAGGCATTATGAAACAATTCTCCATTGCAAGAACGCATAAAAAAAATGGTGTCATTGAACAACGAAACTGTATGCTTGTAGAGGCTGCCCGCACAATGCTTATCTTTTCCAAAGCACCAGAATTTCTTTGGGCTGAAGCTATTTCCACTGCTTTCTTTACGCAAAACCATTCTTTGGTTCATACATGTTATAACAAGACTCCGTATGAGCTTCTCAGAGAAATAAACCTAATGTTCAATACTTTTACATGTTTGGATCCCTTTGTTATTCAACAAATGATCGTGAAGATCTTGGGAAAATGAAACCAAAAGTGGACATTGGTATATCGGTTATTTAGATTCATCAAGAGGGTTTCGGATTTAGAATCGTAGAACAAGAAAAATAATGGAAACCAACCACGTCAAGTTTAATGAACTCACGACAATGGCTTCTGAACACAGCTGTTTGGAACCCGAGACTAACTGCTTTAAAGTAGATTTGGATGATTTGTTTAGTCCGATGTACAAGGAATACTTTAAGAAGATATCTCCCGAAGTGTCAATCAATTCCGCTGCATAAACAACTCTTAATTATGAAGACACACCTTCATCGTCGTCATTCATCATTGAAGACAATGAAGATCCTCCCGTATTATCTTCTACTAAAGACCAAACCTCTCCAATCTTGATAGATGTTGCTGATGAACTCATTAAATAAGATTCTAAAAAACTGGATGGAAACAATTTGATTACGCCATTTAATTCTCTTGTGTTTAAAGAAGATGAATCATATTCAACAGCTCAAGATCCATTAAATATGCACGAATTAAATCAAGTTTACCCCTCAACAAATACCTGGACAAAAGCTCATCCATTAGAAGAAGTGATTGGTGACCCCTCAAAGCCAGTTATGACCAGAAGTAGACTCAACATAGATGCCGAAGTTTGTATGTATGCATTAACTGTGAGTACTACCAAGCCTAAAAACATCAAAAAAGCAATATTGGATCATAGCTGGATTACGTCCATGCAAGACGAGCTCCATCAGTTCCAGAGGCTAAACGTATGGGAATTATTTCCAAAACCCGTTGGAAAAAACATAATCAGGGTTAAGTGGCTATGGAAGAATAAAAGTGTTGCAAAGAACACCGTGATAAGAAATAAATCTCGTCTTGTGGCTAAATGTTACCATCAGGAAGAAGGCATCTATTTTGAAGAATCACTTGCTCTGGTGGCTCGACTTGAAGCAGTAAGGATTTTCATTGCTTACGCAACTCATAAGAACTTCACCATCTTTCAAGTGGACGTCAAAATAGCATTTCTGAATGGGCCATTGTAAGAAAAAGTTTATGTCAGCCAACCAGGTGGATTCGTTGACGCAGACGTTCTAGTTCATGTCTACAAACTCAAGAAAACTATATAGGGTCTCAAACAAGCTCCACGAGCATAGTATGTTAAGTTGTCCTCTTTCCTGATAGAAAATCATTTCACAAAAGGTATTGTTGACCCGACCTTACTTACGAGACGCCATAGGGACGACATATTACTTGCATAAGTATAAGTCGATGACATCATTTTTTGATCAATAAACACAGATGTTTCAAAACGATTTGCAAATCTTATAGAAAACAACTTTAAGATGTCAATGATGGGTGAAATTAAATTCTTTTTTGGATTTTGGGTCCATCAATCACCCCGTAGAATCTTCATAAGTCAGTCACAATATACCTTAGAGATTTTAAAGAAACATGGGATGGATGGTTGTGACTCCATAAGCACACTAATGGCTACTTCCAGACTAGATGCTAATTTACATGGCACTCTAACTGATTAGACGAAATATCGTATCGTGATCGGAGGGCTCATGTATCTCACAACTAGTAGACTAAACATTGCATTTGCCACCTTTATATGTGCACGTTATCAAGCATGACCTACGGTCAAGCACCTCAAAGAGGTCAATCGAATCTTTTGATACCTCAAACAGACTTATAACATGGGTCTTTGGTATCTAAAGGATTCTGGCTTCAAACTAATTGCATATTCAGATGTAGACCATGCAGGGTATCATGATGACTGCAAAAGTACATAAGAAGGCATAAAAGTTTTTGGCTAGAAATTGGTGAGCTAGAATTCTAAGAAGCAAGATTGTACTACGATGTCAACCATAGAAGCCGAGTATGTATCGTGATTTGCCTGCTGTGCTCAATTCATTTGAATGAGAACATAACTTTTGGACTACAGATACAAATTCAACAAAATTCCAATGTATTGAGATTCAAATAGCGCTATTGCTATCTCATGCTATCCGGTTCAGCACTCGCGTACAAAGCATATCAACATCCGTTACCATTTTATCAAGGAACATGTTGAGCGAGGTACTGTTGAATTGTACTTTGTCAGGACGGAATATCAATTAGTCGATCTATTTACCAATGCTCTTCCTAAGGATAGATTTGAGTACTTATTTCATCGAATTAGTATGCGATGTATGACTCCAAAAGAGTTGGACCGTCTAGCAAAACTATATTCTTGAAAAGATCATACATCAAAATCATGTAAATATATTTTCAAAAACAAAATCAAAAATCAAAAAATTAAAAACAAAAAAAGATTTCCTTGAAATATTTTAAAAAATATAAAACCAAATAAAAAAATACAAAAAGATATTTAAGTAATCACGTGTCTTCTCATTTCTATCACATTCATGATCCAAATTTTCTAAAAAAATCTTTGAATGCATAAACTGCGACCATGATCTGAGGGGGAGTTATTCATATGATCAAGGGTTTTTTTTACTGTTAAAACATGTGTTTGTAAATATTCCATTCATGTAACCAAAAAGAATGTTTTACATTATTATTCTTTAAAACTCACAAAGTCTTGAACAAGAAATGAAAAACAATGATCTCTCGAATTAAGTGTTGATAAAATCAATGATTTAGTATTAATGAGTATTTATTCAAGGGGGAGTTATAAATTTTTAGTGTTTAACCAGTCTTTGAAAATGACAAAAATCCATTTTTGGGATTATTCATGTGAAGTGATCACACTCAAAGGGGGAGTTTGTGAAAATTTTGGCTTAAAAACAAATCAACAAAACAAAGAAGGACTGGAAATGACAAAAATGAAACTTGAAAACTCGGTTGGAAAACTACAAGGACTAAAATTGCACAATTTGGAAAGTCTCATTTTCGGTAAACCATTTGATCAAACCAAAAATAAGGAAGTATAAAAGGGAATTTCATTTTCATGTTCATTTATATTTTCCACTATCAAACTCCATTTTTGGTAGAGAACTTTATATCATTTTTGATTCTGATTTAATCACGGTTTCTATAATGATTGTTTCTAATTCCTTTTCACAAATGTAAACAAAACTTGATTTATACCTTTTTAATCGATTTTTTGAGGTTTTGATTAATCGAATTTAATTTCGATAAAACTAGGGTTTACTAAAATTGGGGTTTTTTTGAAATTGATTGTTTTTTAGTGTTCTTAGATGTATATAAACGTGATTGCATGTGTTTGATTGTAATATAATTCATCTTTGAGCCTTATTTGCCATTTTCGATAAAGGTTGCCATTTTCGGTTGAAGTTTATCATTTTCGGTAGAACAAAAATTTAGTTGGGATGAGTTTAGGAAAATGGATAGATGTTATAAGCCTATAGAAAGATTCTTGTGTTCTTAAAATGACTGATGAAAGTTCTTAGATCACTTTTGGGTATAAATATGACAAAAAAATCAATTGTGGACTT
This sequence comes from Tanacetum coccineum, assembly GCA_026074375.1. Classification (NCBI taxonomy): domain Eukaryota; kingdom Viridiplantae; phylum Streptophyta; class Magnoliopsida; order Asterales; family Asteraceae; genus Tanacetum; species Tanacetum coccineum. Next base: position 7,890 of record BQNB010005203.1, on the reverse strand, counting down.
ATGTGAATTCAAGAGATATACACAAGGGTATATGATAGCAAAACAATAAGTAAATAAGTCATCTACAAAGTATAAACAAGTAAGGATAGGGAAGTTCAAACCGATGACACAATGATTTATAGTGGTTCGGCTACGAAGCTCCTCTTCACCCTACTCCACTCCTCAAGTACCCAACTTGAGAGTTTTCTTCACTATGTCAACAAGCTCCCTTTAGGCGAAGAAAACCGTACACATTGCTTACACTTTTTTTGGTACTAAGCTAAATACCGAGTTCTACTTCGAGATAGAACCAATCTAACACACTATGGATTTTGTGAACTAAAACTAACCTATCATACACATATGATACACACAACACACAACACAAGAGATACAAGATAAATGATTATCACAACCGTGATGACACAACCAAACTAATAACACTTGAAGCTTCACGTCTTCGTTCGTGTTCTTCACTAAAGAGTGGAATGAGTTGACCACTTGTAATGGATTATGAAACAAGTATAATGATCAAAGAATATGAAAATGATAAAAGCTAGAGAGAAAAATATTTAAGAAGAGCTGTCTAAAATGAAGACTTAAGGTTGCTATTTATAGGCAACATTTGAAATTCAAAATTTGTCCCAACCAGCTGTCGCACGGATCCACCTAATCCAGGATTCGTCCTTTGGTTTTGCTGGATCCTTTGGGTGCAGCTGGGACAGCTTTTGTCTTTTTATGATTAACCCTAAATCTTAATAAAATATTGTTTTGTACTTATAAATCTAGTTTATTAGATTCTTCTAGAAGTAAAATATTTCTTATCACTAATAAGGAAAGATCTTTTAGATTTGGGAAGATTTGGAAAGATTTAGAAAGATTGTTTCCACTTATGGTTAATCTTATTTTGTCTTAGATGATTAATATAACTAGCTTATAATTAATCATGTGTTAACTTAAATCATTTGATTAAAAAGGGTTTATGCAAATGATAATATTTTTCTTTGATCGTTAACTATGTTTAATAATGCCATATTCATACCTTAAGTGATTTGTCATTGTCAAGTAAACTTTTGACTAAATAACTTGTTTACGTAAACTTTTACGTAGTATGACATTATATTTGTTATTATCAAAACATGAAGATCATTAAATATAAATATCGTTTTTATGAGAATATTTGAATTAACAATCTCCCCCTTTTTGATGATGACAAAACATAAACTCATGCGTATTTAAAAGTTGCTAAGTAAGTATTTAGTGGATGAGTTTACATGTCTTATCCCCCTTATTGTCGAAGCAAAAAGTGTTTGTAGAGGCATTCCTTGCAAGTCTTGTTTTGACGAATGCTAAGTGACTTGGTGACGAATGCTAAGTAAAATAAATAAAGACGATATTGCAAGTGCTCCCCCTTGGTCTATCCTCCCCCTCGCTTGGGGCACCAAGGAATCGAGCTATGGATGCGTGCTACAAAACAAAGTTAGTAGACAAGCAAATATATATGGCAACAATACAAGCACATATACCATAATAAGCAATCAAAAATCACCGCAACAATTCCAATAATGTTAAATCGATTATAAGGGAAATTAACATAAAATATGGTTTTAAAGCCTAAAAGACAATAAAATTAAACTAGAAAAGAAAACAACTAAAGATCCTAAATCTTGGGATAAATATCATTCTCCCATATAATCCGAAGGGTGGGGTGAAATTTCCATGCGGCTATACGGGAAGTATGGTGGTTTTGATGAAGAACCAAGGTGGTGTCGAATGTATGATAACATGTAGTTGACATGGTTTTAGAGCATTTAGATCTCATGCCTTGTGGTGCTACAACATTGGCAAAACATGTCGTGGAGGTAAGGCATGTCATTTAGATGAACAAAATCCAAGATGTTTGGAGGGTTGGGAAAATCTTGATTTCTAAGATTTGGTGGTGGATGGTAAATGTTTTCAAGTGGAGGTGCATTGTTTTAGAGGTGAGGTGTATTGTTGTTAATGTTAACAAACAATGGTTGAGTTGATGGTAGTTGCTCAAAACCCAGTGGTGGATGTGGGAACCTGGGTGGTGGTCGTGTGATACGTAGTGGTGAAGATGGATTGGAAGGGCCTGATGGCTAATTGTCTATAGTTTACACCTAAGGGTCATTTGGTAATGAAGTTACTGGTGGAAGTTCTTGATGTTTAAGTTTTAGTGGGATTAAAAAACGGAGTTTAGGTGGAGGTGCAATGTGAGTTGGTATCGGAGATTCACTTGGAGATGATGATGAGGTGTAGTGTGTATTCTTGCTAGAGATAGATTCAGATGGAGCTTGTGAGGTGAAATGGATTTCTTTTTAGGATGTGGTGATGGAGTTTTCTCATTTTGGTGTTCCTCACTTAAGGATGTGAGATTGACATAGGTTGGACACTTGACACTCATTCTTACGGTTTTTCTCTTGAAATGGTGAACGAGGGTGGGAGGGAGGAAGGGGTGTGCGGCGTCTGCAGGAGGAGTCATAGTAATGGCCGCGAGCTTGTAAAGTTAGTCGAGCTCGTGAGAATTGTGAGAAATGTGAAGAAAATGGTGTTTTGAGGGTGATGATTCATATGGTGAAAGTGGTGAAGTGTTTTGTATATATGGTTCTTGATATATGGAAAAACATGTTTTTATCCTAATGTTTTAAAATTCCCATATAGTATCATAAAGCAATTATTAATAAAGATAAAGTGGAAAAAGTTAAAATCCCAAGAAAATGTTCAAATTTTGGTCCCTGGACTGGTGACGCACGAATCTACCAAAACCATAGACGGATCTACCATATGGTGGATCCGTGGATCCCTGGCATCCAATAATATGAATAGAACTACAATTTTGCATCCAAAACTCTAACAAACTAGCATGCAAGCATCAAAGTTCATAGCAAAGTCATAAGTAGTTCAATACACACAAACAAATATTCATGGAAAACATTATTCTAATCATAATATCCTTAATACGAATAGCAAACAATCACATAAATCCAACACGTATGCATCAATCACTTTTGATTTTTCAAATACTTGATGATGGTCCCGAAGTAACGGTTCAAGCATTTAAACATTCCTCGTTTTTCTCTCTGGGCATCTGTTAGGTCCTCATTGTCGAAAAGTTTCTCATAAAATTCTAAGAATGATGGTGCTTCATTTCCATCCGACGATGAAGATGAAGAGGAGGAGACCGAAGGAGAAGTTACTCTCTTTACCTTTTCCTTAATAGGATTCATTAAAATGTCCAAAGGATTCATGACACGATCATGGAACGTGAACCTATTAGGTGGGACAATAGCTTGAGAATTTGTTCGGAGGATGTGACTGTAAAGACGAGTCAAACGCATAACAAATGTCATGGGACCATTGCTTTTATTCTTGAATTCCTCCATTCAATAAAGAATCATCGAAGTGAAGTTGAACTTTCTTTTGATGGTTCAGTATTAAAGCATGTATGCAGTGCATACATTTACATGATCTCTATTGCTAAGGGTGCAAAAGAAATTTTAATTAAAAATAGTTCCCATCCTCTTAGCTTTGGACGAATATCATCTATGTAGAGTTTGTTGGGGTCTCTTTGAACTTGGGTTTGAGTGGTTATAGGAATGGTGATGTTCTTTCTGGCGAGATCATGCTTAGGAGCAAAGAAACGACTGTTAGGATGGTCATCAAGAGAGTCTAGTGACCATTTACTTGTGTAAAAGGTTTTCTAGAGCTTTTAGAGTTTGAAAGATTTGAGAGAGTTGAGATGTATCTAATTCAAAAGTGAATTGACCAATCTTAAACTCAATGTAAGGACATTCCTCCTCATCTATTTTGACTTCAAGACTATGCTAGAATTCGACTACGAATCAAGGGCAAATAGGTTCACCAAGTGTGAGGAAAGACTTGAGACCAATGGCTTAAAAAGTTGGAAGCATTTTGTTTACTTTGATGAAAGATGGAGTGACGAATCTTCCTTCATGGAAGAGACGGCTTTCAAGATGGCGGTAAGATTCTCTAACTTCTTCATCCATTGCTTTTGAGCGATGAATTCTACGTAGGCAGGCTTTAGTAAGTTGATAATCCTTTTGGTTTATTTGTGGCATGATTTCACCTATATATCAAAATAAAAAGACTTAATATTTTAAACAAAAGATAATGTAGATGGTTCAATGTGTGTGACTATATGGACGAGAAGTAGATGTGCAGTTTTCTTAACTTGGACAAAAGAAAAATAGGAATAATACTAGTACTAAGCAAACCTTAACACACAACCTATGTTTGATATTTCTCTAGTCGAATGAAACGAAAGATGCATATGAATTATACATTTTGTTATGAACATTCATGATTCTTAATGCATGAAGAAAAATGTTTTTGCGTTGTATTAACAATGTAGTTAAACAACACTTGTTTTGAAAAACAAATTCCTAGACGTGAGGTGTTTTTCAAAAATCACGATTTAGGGTTTTTGTCAAAAATTGATTTTCGCTAACCACTTCAATTATGTAATCTTAGTGTATACAAGAATTATAATAGTTATACATTACTATATCTTAGTCCTAATTTTGCAAAAATTGTAAGAAAAATCAAAATCTCCAATCTATTTGATTTGGTGTAAAATCAAAACCTTAGACTCAAAATTAAAAAGAAAATGAGATGAAATCACTTACAGTTGTTGATTATAGTTGATGATTTGTAGATGATCTTTGTGTTTAATTGCTCCAATTGCCCATTTTTGTAATTTTAATTTAAGGGTTTTAGAAGTTTAGTTCGTCAGTGTGTGTTAAATAATGAATTTTTGTGGTCCCAATTGGTTTAAACATGGTAAGTACCAGCGTTCTCTATCATTCGGATCTCCCTAAGTAGGGACGGATCTCCCATCAGGTGGATTCGTTGGTCCGTGACCCTCTTGAAAAAAATAGAGTTGGTTTTTAACCAAATTGTGATATGGTGTTATATTTTTGCAATTGAAGTGTGATATATATATTATTAGGGATATGTGATTCAATTTTCGGAGTCGACGTCCAAGTTATGAGTGAATTGTACAACTTGTCGTGAATTTCCTGATGGAATTTCAACGTAGTCGATCCTAGTAGGAGTGTGTTAACTTTTAGCATATATTTGACCATTGCTGATAACACAAGCATTATAAATATTTAGACTCAACAAAACATCGTTAACACAAGTGTGAGTTAGAATTCGATGATTGTTCTTTTCGTCATTTTCAATCGATTTTGTAATTTCATGTATTGACCATACATGTAGATTTTGAAAATTCATATGGTCATTTTATTGATATTTTCTTTATCTAGTAAAAATTCTAATCTCGATTATGTTCATGATCGGAAGTTTGTAATTGGAGCATGTAATGAGAATTAATTTCTTTTGAATAATGATTAATTACTTCATTAGATCTCCGTTTACGATTATTATTAGGAGGATGGAGGATCACTATCCATGATGAGTTCCATCATTCCTAATCCTAAATTTAAATAATTAAATACTTTACGTTTTAAGGGTTTAGTTAATATGTCGGTTATGTTATCTTTGGATACAACTTTCTCGATAGAAATGTTGCCCTTCTGGATGTTGTATCGAAGAAAGTGATGGCGTATTTCTATATGTTTAGTTCTAGAGTGTTGTATAGGGTTTCTACTTAAGTTGATTGCGCCTTTATTGACGCACATAATCGGATAGTCGTCGAGGCATATGTCATAGTCGATAAGAGCTTATTTCATCCATAGTGCTTGTTGACACGCCTTTCTGGCGGATACGTATTCGGCTTCAGTTGTGGAGATTGCAAGGGCTGTTTGTTTCTTAGCGAACCAAGATGTTATGCAACATCTCATGAACGTACAAAAGCCACTAGTGCTTTTATGATCAACGTAATCGCTCGCGTGGTCAGAGTCGGCATAAACTACAGTTTCTATTCTGGTACCTTTCGGATACCATAATCCTAAGTGGATAGTTCCCCTAATATACCTAAATATACGCTTAACGGTTTCTAAGTGTGTAGGCATAGGATTTTCTTGGAAACGAGCACATGAGCAAACACTAAACATAATATAGGGCCTACTTGCGGTTAAATAAAGTAAACTACCAATCATACCTCTATATTTAGAGCTATCCACGAAGTCGGCTTCATCGTCCTTAGTGAGCTTGACCTCCGTCAACATCAACGTCTTGGTTGATTTGGAGTCTTCCAACCCGAACTTCTTTAAAGTCTCCTTGATGTACTGAATCAATCCCGTCTTTCATTTGTTTTATTTGAAGACCCAAGAAGAAGTTCAACTCCCCCATCATACTCATTTCAAACTCATCGTGCATGATTTTTGCAAAATCATCACACAAGTTTTGACATGCGGATCCAAATATAATGTCATCGATGTATATTTTAACAATGATAAGATGTGACTTATATTTCTTTGTAAAAAGAGTATTTTCAACCATTCCTATGGAATACTCGTGTTTTAGTAAAAATGCTTTTAGTCTATCATACTGATGTGAGGGTCGTAGAGACTTCTACAAGAAGTTTTACAGCTCCCTAGGCAGTGTACCTAATCGTTGTAGCGTAATATAGGCAAGAATCGGGGGTTGTTATCGTTTTCTAGGGGAATAGCACTGTGAAGGCCAGATCGAATGTTCACTAAGGTCTAAGGGTTGAAGGAAGATTATTTTTGTATTTTTTTGTTTTATGAAAGCAAGTAAAATCTCGGGTTCGAAGGGGTTTTGATTTAGCTTATGACTACTCTAATTGCAATAAAGTAAACTAGAAAACAATGATACAACGAAGCGTATTCACTTGGGATGCACTACTCCTTGCTAGCTATCTAATTCTACCTATTGCTTTGTCACACTTGAGATGTAATGTTTAAGTATTTCCTACTTCATGAACGAATTACACGAACCCGCTGTCTATGTAATTTCCGTTAGGGAAATACACAAGTAAGGTAGTATGAAGACTATTACAAGGCCCCTAAGAGTACATTACATGCATTAAAAAACTTAAAAAGGATCAACCATATTAGGGGTAAAGTAGTATGAAGACTGTTACCGATGGTATCCTTTCTACACACTTGCGTTTCCCTAGACGTCTATGCCAATTTAATATATTATGGCTAGTTTTCTAGAGCCTAACGCGCACATCCATCAACAAGAAGCAATATGAAACAAGAATTATAAACTATAATCAATTATACTCATTGAATCTGTCACAATCAACAAGATCTAATCAACTAATGACAAGTTTCATACATACCCAAATAAATACTAGATGAATTATCCAAGCATACTCAAACAAGAAAAATCATAATCAACAAAAGGAATTGAAGACATGAATTAAGATATAAGTGATAATAAAACCATTACAAGATGATTAAGGAATGAATTAGGTCTTCTAAGCTGCTGGAAAAACACCTACCCAAACCGTAGAATCGGACTTAGGGTTGGGGGCTTGATAAAAAAGAAGTTATGAGGCTATATTTATAAGCAAACCCTAGGTTGGCATTCTCGACGACGTCACAAAAAATCCCTACGCCGTCGCGGTGTCATTTTTCTCAAAGTTGTATATTTTCTCGCTGCGATCGCGTGGGCTGTTGAATTGTCAAAATCCGAGTTCGTATGAAGGAGTTATGATCAAAAAAATATCTGATAATTCACGCGCAAGTGGAATAGTCTTCTTTATATTGTGACGCCGAATCTTTTAGGGTTTCTTTAGGTCGGCTATGTTCTGACGTTGTCGTCAAATCTCTGACGCCGTCGCTTTATAAATTGTGACGTCGTCGCATGTAATTCGCGACGCCGTCTCCACGCGCTGTATGCATGGTTCTTCAAGATATTTGGTGTAGAGTCGTAGTCTTGTCCGTTTCTTCTCCAAATGAGCCCAAGTCACGTGTATTTCCTCCAAATGTCATC